>PITA01002162.1:88997-169827 GCA_004023965.1 Spilogale gracilis | reverse complement strand
ACACACACACACACTTGCACACCCTGCACAGATCCTACTTCCTGGGCACACCCTGCACAGATCCTACTTCCTGGGCTAAACATCCACTTGCACACCCTGCACAGATCCTACTTCCTGGGCTAAACATCCACTTCCTAATCAAACATCAAATTCCCTTTTTATTGTCACCTTCCCAAATAGTGAAGCCATTCGGGAAACACAGTTGTGGTTTTTTCCCCCTCCAGTGTGTAAAATTAATGGGATGATATTTCTTTGCTTGGTTCAAGTGCAAGAGAGAAAACCTGCAGCTAGAGCGGCTTGGCTTTCAGAATGCACGGTCCCGTGGCCAGCAAGCTGCGCCCTGGGGCACAGGGTTGAGGTGGGGGGGGGGGCAGACCGGAGTGAAAGGGGCCAGCTCAGAGCACCTGCACTTCGGGGGGGTCCCCGGAGAGCCTGGAGACGCAGGCCTGCCCTGCTGGGCACAGACAATGCTCCCTGCTCCCTGCGCCGATGGCATGGGCTGCTGTTGACCAGGGTGTCCGGAAGGAGGATGCGCAGGGGACGGGCCACACTGTGCTCAGGGACCAGCCAAGGCAGAGTGTTTTCCTCAGCCATTCTCCCCTATCCCTTGGGGCTACAGGGTTAGATGATGTGATTTGGGAATCAAGGGCAGAGTCTTTACCATCCTTTCTAGTTCTGAAGGCTGGAGAGAATAAGCATGTGCCCTCTTCTCTCCAAACCTGTCAGGCTCACTGTCACCCCCAACATACCCTCCAGAAACGTGTCGGAGAGAGAGGCCAGTGACTGCCGTAGGTCACGTGGGCCCTGCTTTCTCCCCCAGAGCCCCAGTCCCGCCAGTCAGGCTCACCTGGTGATCACGTAGGGTGCAAAGCATACGAGGAAGGTCCCTATGAAGGTGCTGATCTTCCTGGTGGCGCGCTGCCGCCTCCTTTTCTGCTCCTCCAGACAGCGTTCCCGCACACTGTGCGTGAGAGAGGGCAAGATGACTCGTATTAATGAATACAGGCAGGGTCTCGAGTGCAGGGGCTCAGGAAGGGGCCAGAGAGACCTGAGGTCAGTCCCAGCCATAGGCATGTAACCTTGGACATGTGCATGACCTTGGACACATGCATGACTTCACTAAGCCTCCGGGTCATCATCTGTAAAATGTGCATCGTGATATAATAAAGCGCCACCAAGACCTCTTTGGAGAATTAAATGCAAAAAGCACACAGATGCATGAAATGCATGCGATGCATAGCACAGTGCCCAAGTGCAAGTAAATATAAATTCTCATTATTACTACTCATGAAATTCACAGATCACCTGCTGTATGCCAATGCCGAAGTCTACATTTTCTGAGCAGTAGCACTCATTCTCATCTTTACTGATATTCTTCCTGCCAGGTGTGTTTGACATGCCACACGGGCTTCACCTGCCCTGCTTTACGGTGAACATTATGAGCTCAGCAAAGCTAAATGGTTTGCTCAGCTGGTAAATGGAGACTGGACTAGAACCCATATCTGTGTTTCTCAAAGCTGGTCCTTTCCACCTGGGCCGACCCGGACCCTTCCTTTCCCCCACGCCTTGAGTCCTGGGTCTTCCATCCCAAAGTTGCAGCTCTGCCTGGAGCTATAGACACTATCTTAGGGTGTCACAGGGAGAAGTCACTTGGTTTCTTCAGGGACCAAGCTCAGTAAAGCTAAGAGACGGCTGAGTCTCTGGGAAATCAGGGACACAGCTTTGAGGATGGAATCAGGAGCATACTGTCTCTTCTTCTAACCATACCCTGGTCCTGACTCCACTGGCCCCAGGGACTTTTGAGAACTGACATCTCAAGCCAACTGAGAGATGTGGTCTGTGCAACCCATTTCCTGCAGCCGCAGAGTAATTCATGAGCATCAGCGAGCTGTCCATGACCACCACTAGAGAGCCAAGGGCCAGTCCAGCTGTAACCCCTGGGATTGTGGGTGGGCAGGTGTTTCTCTGTTTATTTTATTTTTATTTTTATTTTTTTTTTAAAGATTTTATTTATTTGACACAGAGAAACACAGCAAGAGAGGGAACACAAGCTGGGGGAGTGAGAGAGGGAGAAGCAGGCTTCCCACCAGGCAGGGAGCCCGATGTGAGGCTCGATCCCAGGACTCCAGGGTCATGACCTGAGCTGAAGGCAGACACTTAATGACTAAGCCACCCAGGCGCCACTTATTTTTAATTTTTTAAAAGATTTTATTTATTTACCGGACAGAGAGAGAGAAAGAAAAAGAGTGAGAGAGCATAAGCAGAGGGAGTGGCCGAGGGAGAGGGAGAAGCAGGCTCCCCCCTGAGCAGGAAGCCTGATGTGGGGCTCCATCCCAGGACTCTGAGATCATGACCTGCCTGGAGCTAAACACATTACTTTAGAAGGTCACAGGGAGAAGTCTAAAGGCAGACGTTTACCCAACTAGGCCACCCAGGCACCTTATCTACTGTTTATTTTTATTTTATTTTATTTCTTATTTTCCCCCTTTAAAACAATTTTTTATTATGTTCTGTAAGTTACCATACAGCAGATCATTAGTTTTGATGCAGTGTTCCATGACTCATTGTTTGCGTCTATCACCCAGCGCTCCATGCAATCGTGCCCTCCTTAATCCCCATCACTGGGCTCACCCATCACCCTGCCCCCTCCCCTCTGAAACCCTCAGTTTGTCCCCTGGAGTCCAGAGACTACTGTTGATTTTTAAAGTAAATCACATTATTCCATAAATGAACAAGGAGGAAGACCGAAGACAGTGTTGCCCAGGAAGTGGAGATAATCTCGCTGGGTTAGGCCCTAGCTGTAGAGCCCCGGCCCCAGAATTAGGCCAGTCTGTTCAGGGAAAGCCAGGAGCGGAGGGAATGTGCTTGAGCCAGGTTAACAAGCAGCATGAATGCAAGGGCGGCCTCCCCTTCCCTCCACGAGACTGTCCTTTTAACACTGAATCAAAACTATCCTTCCCCATATTTCTGATCGCAGATGGACAATTCACATTAGATTGGATGGAAGGCCCCTGAAATTCTTGCAGGACTTTCCCCCTTGCCTTGGAATGTAGAGTTGGGAACTGAGTCTGGTTTGGTACAAAGAGGTTTCACACTGGCTCAAAAAGTATTACTATTAAATCATATTACTCATTTCTAATAACTAATATTAATAACAACGCACATTTCTTGAGTCTTTAACCCATCCCAGTCTAGACACTTTGAAGGAGGTTCATGTGTACTAATTTATTTGATGCTCACAACATCCCCATACCTTGAGGACGGATACAAATATAATCTTTTTTTTTTTTTTTTTCAGATAAGGAGATGAAGCGCAGAGGGATGAAGTAACTGCTCAAGGATGACACAGCTGGTGGAATGGTGGTGACAGGATGACCAACAGGCCTTGGGTAATCAGGACTGTCCTGGTTTTAGCATAGAAAGTCTTGTATCCTGGATGCTTTGCATGGTACTGGCCAGTTTTTAAATGGGAAACTCCCTCCATCCAGAGCAAAGCAAGACGGTCGGTCTCCCCAGGTGATGGCATTATGTGAACCCAGGCCAATTCTGGAGGCTTGAGTGTTATCCCCCAATTAATGGGGGTCTTCACCAACCCCCTGGGAGGCATGAGGATATCATCTTATCCAGAAAATCTGAAGAACACAGTCACTGGGGCAGGAGGACTGGGGGACTTTGCCTGAGGTCACCCGGTAAGAGTCAGTCTTAATCTCCTGGCTCCCCACTATACTTGGACCCCTGCAGAGATTTCTGCCAACATCCTCTGGCTCTTGTAACATGTGCCCAATATGGATAGGTGTGGAGAGAAGGTGCAGGGCCCCACCCAGGAGGTCTGGGTGCCAAGAGGTAACCAATTCATCTTGGTCTGCCTGAGACTGTCCTTGTTCAAAAACCTGAAGTTCCTGCATCCTTGGCGAGCCCTGTCAGTACTTGGTAAATCAGGACCATGGTCACCCTAGGGCACAATGGGTTTGGTCTATTTGCCATAACACAGACCCGTTTGTCTTAATATTGAAACATTTCCCCCAGATGTTCATGTAGTTGACTTGAGAATGGCTAGAGATTTGGGACACAAGCTGGGTGTCCTGACCCATCATGTACACGCGCCCCATGAGAGGTGTAGAACATTCTAGGCATCCCCTAAAAAATAAGCAACACACCTGATGGTGGCACTGGGGGGTGGGCCTTCCTCCCATCACCCCAATGAATGAAAGAGCTCTGAGTGAGATGTCCTAGTCCCCGCTCTGCCCTCCTTGCTCTGTGGCCTTGGGGAAGTCACTAAACCTCTCTGAATCTGGTTCCTCATTTATCCAAGGGGAATTTTATGATAGCTCTAATTAGAGCTATCTTTTAGCAGCCACAGAAATGACTCATCAGCTAGGAAACTCTTGGGGAGTGAGGAGTTCCCTCCAGCACCATCAGGACGGACTGAATTCACTGCTGAGGGGTTGAGGACCCAGTTGTCCCCCCCTCCCTGCTGTGCCAGATAGTCCTTCTTCAACGACACGGGGAACACTTAAAAGTAGATATTGGTAAAAGCTTCGGAAGTTTTTGGAAAGGTAAATAGACATATCGCAGTAATTTTACAGGAATAAAATGGACACTGTACAGGCTAGGGTGATCAGCGTCACTACTATACACGATCAAAATCTACGGGGAAGAAGTCTCTCTGCTCTTGCAAAGCTTTGTATAGCAGGAAGCATTACATCGGAAGCACTCCACAGACACATTTCCGTGGGCGTCCGCGGTTCAAATCTCAGCATCTGACATCCAGAAAACACCTAATGACTCCATGTGGTATGAAGTGATGAACCCTTAAAAAAATCTTAGAAAATTAAGTTCCAATCATTTTTTTAAGTGATCGCCTCAAAAAGAGATGGTGGAAGAAACCTATTCTGAAACAGATTTTTTTTTTTTACTTTAAATTTATTTTATTTTTTTCAGTGTGAAACAGATTTTTTTAAGTGAGCTTTAAAAATCTTGAGCTGACTGGGGGGCTTCTGGGGGGCTCAGTTCTTGATCCCGGAGACCCGGGATCGAGCCCCGCATCGGCCTCCCTGCTCGGCAGGAAGCTTGCTTCTCCCTCTCTCACTCCCCCTGATTGTGTTCCCTCTCTAGCTGTGTTTCTCTCTGTCAAATACATAAATAAATAAAATCTTGAAAAAAAATTAAAAAATTTAAAAAGTAAAAATCTTAAGCCAACTGGACAAAGCAAGGCCATGAAAGCTTCCACTAACCTGGGGTTCTTTCTTGTGAATAGTGTGGTATTAAATGTGTGGCCCCAGAGCCCAACACCTTGGTTCAAATCCAGGCTTCACCACCTACTTGCTGTGTGGCTTTAGGCAAGTTATAGAACCTCTCTGTTCACGAGCCTTCCGTCTCTAAAATGACAGTTCTAAGAGTACCTATCTCCTAGGGTCTTATTGATATTAACATCCAAAAAGTACCTAGGACAGTGTGTGTGACTCAGCAAGCTCTCAAAAAAGGCTAGCCATGAATATTATCTGTTCAACATGTTCCAGCACTATCTTGAACTCCAAAATCACAGGGCTCCCTCCCACTGCAGAAGTTTTCTTTCTGCCTTGTGCATGTAGGAGTGACAGACAGACAGAAAGAGCTGCAACCAAGGGCTGTGCCAGAGGAAGTCTGAGCCAACTGCTGGCTCTGTGACCCTCTCTGGCCTCCAGGAACCCAGTGGATACTGTCTTAATGGCCCCTGGCCTGCGGCAGGAGTCCAAGGTGGATGCCATGTCTGGGTCAGCACCCACATGGGCCTGGTCATGTCTCTGCTCTGAGACACGCTGGCTAGACTCCACAGTCACACAGTCATGTATAGCACGGGAAATTTGCTCATCTACCCAACCCAGCTCAAAGATGGAGAAAATAAGGCTCAGAGAAGAGAGGAACTGGCCCCCCTCTTCCAGAGAGGGAGATGTTAGCAGAGCTAGCCCCCCGGTTCCTGAGTCCCGGTCTGGCGCTCCTGGTCAGGAAGCTTCCCTGAATTCCTGCAAGAGGATGGCTCTGTCTTCCCTGCCCAGAGCGCCCCGGATTTCCAGATAAGGCCAGGGAGATGGCGGGAGAAGGAGAGCAGGGCAGCAGTGCAACCCTCTTGCTTATCTTTATTGTGAAGCACAGTCCGAGAGCAGCTCGCCTGTGCCCAGAACAACAGAATAAAATCACTCTGCACTTGCTCTCATTCTCTCCCCCATCAGGTTCGCAAAACCGAGCTCCTTGGAGTCTTGTAGCCCTGTAAGCTGCTGTTTGATTTATTTGCCCAAGGCTCAGCAGGGTTTTAGTCATGCCCAGGATCCCACAGTGAGTTTAGGACAGAACCAGGACTTTTGGCTCCAGGATTTGGGGTGTTTCCCCCGAACCCACCGTCCTCTATAGGACCACAGAGCAATAAGCAAGCTGTGTCCAGCCACACGGATGAATTCTCCAGAGAGTTCTGAGCATAGGGGTAGCAGCTGGAGTCCTCAGACTTGTAGGCTGACTCCGTAGTACAGAGGGCAAGGGCCCCCCAATTTCCCTGGTTGGCAACATCCTCCCAGAGTACAAGCAAATGCATCAGCATGAGAACAGCCGTAGGACACAGTTCCCTTGTGACAAAGAGATGGGCTTTCCGGCATCGTGACATGTGGGGCCGAAGAGGTGTTTCCCAGTAGACATCAATAAATGGAAGAATGAACAGAGAAGGCTGGGAATATCTGAATAAATGAGGTAATCACAGCCCAAATCTTCCAGTCCCAGACACCGTGAGGCCCAACACAATGGTCTGGGCCCTGAATGGTCCCCAGAAGACCACAGGCGGTCCTGGGCACAAGCTCCAAGTACTCCCGGGATAATCCAGATTGTTTTCTTTTAAAAGAACAAAAGAAAAGGCAAGGGAACAGGCTGACTGACCTTGACTTTGGGGTCCGGACGCTAGTGTGAAAAGTCGTATCCTCAGACATCATAAGAGGGGGCCCTGTGCCGGATCCTGGACAGTGAGGGGACTGCAGCCCTCCCCACGAAATGAAGACTTCATGTGCCCACCCAGAGCCCATATCACACATTCTCGATCAAGCTCCAAGTACCCGGAACACGGAATTCCCTGCCCAGATGCTGTGATCCTGTTTCCAGAATGTGAGCAGGCATGCTCCCCAGGGCCATTTCCCCCCTGGGGGTGAACAATGCGCAGGTGTGCTTGGCTTGGGCCCGAGGGGTGGAGGCTCCTCGTGGAGCCAGATGTGGGGAGTAGAGGCAGGGGCTGCGTGCTTGCAGCCAGCTCAGCTCTCCCACCATGGACGAGGCTGAACTCCAAGGAGCCCGAGAATTCTAAATTTGAACCCAGCCTGGCAGAGTGTTATAAATGTATACTTGTCAAGGTAGGAGGATAGAACATATTTCATTTAACAGTTTGTAGGCTTAATTTAGAACTTCTAAATATTTACATAGATGGTTTGTGAGCCTCTGTTTGCAGTTTTGTCCCATCTAGAAATCTTAGGGGCAGAACTGGGCACAAGTTTTGGCTTGAGCCACATCCTAGATCTGTTGAATTAGGCAAGTGTGCTTGCCCTCCTTCCCTGGGTCTCCTCATTTCCTTATCTGTAAAATCAAGGGCACAGTGAGGTTATCTCCATGGGCCCTTCCATCTCCTATGCCACAGGTCCGATACCCTCTAGGGTCGGCCCTTTAGCCAACCCCCTATAGACCCTGATCATGAGGATGAGTGTGCTTCACCATCCCGTGAGAAGCCCCTGACCCACCCCGGCGAGCAGCAACCCTCAGCTGGACTGGGGGAGCAGGGATGTCGTGTCAAAGCCCTGGCACCCCACCTATGTCCCACATCGGGTGAAAATCCGTGTCTCTGGCTGCACCAGGGAGAGAAGCCACCATCACTTGTCAGGAGCCGTGGTTTGGGAGAACAGAAGCAAGCAAACTGAGCAATCATAGGGCCAGGTGGGTAATAAACATTAGGCATTCCTAAGGGCTTTACGAATGTTGCAACTTGAAAAGCGACCACAGGAAGACAGAAGTGCAGAGCGTCTCTCAGGACAGAGGAAATTTAAAGCACGGGGTCTTTCGGCGATGTTGCAACAAAGGAGTCCAGCCGGCCACTCAGGGCATTAAACACTCTGCGGGAAGAGCAGGCCCCACCAGGGAGCTTTCTGATGAACGTCAACCTGAGCCTCAGGGAACTCAAAAGGAGTCCTTCCTAATTAAGTCCCAGGAGGCCGTAGTGTGGTGGCTGTCAAGGAAAATTTCCAGCGAGCCAAGACTCCACCCGCAGCCCTGGCTGTCCAGATAAGGAAGCCTGGCTTCTGCTAATCCCCGGGGCCTCTGGCTGGCAGCACCAAACCAGCCCAGGAGGCTTGGCTGATCTTTCTGGAGCCTTCCTGCCTAGGCCTGAAGGTTTGAGGGGCAGCCCTTCTCCATCAGACCGAGCTAGCCCTGTGGTTTCTCCTTTGTGGAGAGGAGGAGTCTGGAGCTGGCAGGAAAGAAGGCTGTGGACCAGCTGCGAGGAAGCTGGTGCCCTCCTGTGTGGCCCATCACCCACTGTCTCGCTCTGGGGACCTATCTCCACACAGACAGCGGTGGGGTTCACTGAAGGGACAGTGCTGTCACATCCGTCTGTTGCACTGTAACCTCAGGCCTGCCCTTGGCCAGTGGGGCCTGTCTGAACTGGCTGAGGGCCATCCTTGTCCCAGAAGCCCTTCCTCTTCCCAGTACAGACGAGCACTACCCCTTAGCCTGGCAGGGCCCCACGGCACTGGGAATCGGGGCTCCGGAGAG
Source organism: Spilogale gracilis (assembly GCA_004023965.1). Classification (NCBI taxonomy): domain Eukaryota; kingdom Metazoa; phylum Chordata; class Mammalia; order Carnivora; family Mephitidae; genus Spilogale; species Spilogale gracilis. Next base: position 161,055 of record PITA01002162.1, on the reverse strand, counting down.
CACCTTCCAAGAGGTCACAGTTCCCCCAGAGGGGAAAAAAAGGAGCACGCTGCTCTGGAGTCAGTGACAGATTTGCAAGAGTGGAGATGGCCCTATATCCCAAATGGGCTAAAAAGGAGCCACGGCCCCTCCTTTCTGGCATCCACGTGGAGGGGCAAGCAGGGATGGGATTTGTACTGGTCTGAGTAAGAACAGATTCCTTCCCTGGCTCAACGCCTTCCCTGCTTAGACTCAGGGTGGGAGGGTCCATGACAGGAATCGTTCTAGTGCCGGTTGTTCAACAACACTCCCTCAGCTTCTAGAACAGCTCCAGTCAAGTCCTAGGGATGCACCTTCTACAGTGAGGTCCTCCCACCCCGGGAGAGGGCAAGGGGAAGAGCGCGGCGGCGGCTGCACATTTCTGTGAACAGGGAGTCGGCCCGGGTCTTTGTGGTCCGTGCGCATGCATGTCACCTGTGACATGCGCACGGCGGCGACCCATCTCTCAGCCATGCAGTTTACCCACGAGTGTATGTGATTGTGTGCATGCAGCTCACACATTCACAGGCGTGGCTTCACCGGCGCTGGTGTCACTGGGCTCTTGGTCATTCACACGTGCATGTGTGCGTACTGCGCGTGACTCTGTGGGGAAGACTGTGGCCGGAAGCTTTGGCCCAGCACCGAAGGAGGAGGGGCCATTCTGAGGTGAAACAAGGAACGCACATGTGCAGGTGCACATGTGCGGACACAGTGAACTTTAAGGATGCTTCTTTCTAGTGCTCATGGGCAGAAAGAACTCACACTGAAGGAAGCCTTTCCCAGACTGACACTACCGTTCTGTTCCCCCCAGTCAGGAGCTGGCATCTCCTTGGGTGGGGAGACGCGCTCACACCGAGGGACCCAGCACCCTCACTGCCCCCAGCTGCCTCACTCAGGAGTTCTCTGTCTACCCCACTTTCTGTGCCATCTGGAAGCCAAAGCCCCCTGACTTAGGGTCCTGGGCAACAGAAGGGAAGCCTGCCCTTCGGTGGGGGGACAGGATGTAAGACAGCAGCGTCCTCAGAGACACCACCTGCTGCTTCCTTCCTTGGGGCCCTAGTTTCATAAGGAAAACCGAGTGAGCTCCAGACACCCCAGCTAACAGTTTCCTGCTTCCTTCCCTGAGATGCTCCAGGGGATGGCAGGACTTGCTAGAGGGTAGCCGCCCCTGAACTGCACCCTCTCCACACCCACCTGCCTTTCTAAGACAGTGGCCAGGTGAGGGTAGAGGTGGTGTGGACAGGTTTTTCCCAGAAGCCTTGTGGGTGACCCTTTCCCTCTGCAGGGGTCTCTAATGTCCAAGCTGGGAGACACAGGGCAGTGCCCCTGGGGAAGAACTGGAGGAGCCCCCCCACCCCCGCAGTTCCCTCAGAGCCCTTCAAATGTTTCTTAAGGATCCACGGAGGAAGGTGCTGCGAGAGGACTCACGCACACACACAGGATCTGGGGACAGAAGCAGCGCTGGACACCGGAGAAAGGAAGGACCCGGAAGAGCAGCTCGTTCCCATTTGAAGAGCTCTCAAGGGGCTCCCCCAGCATCTAAGCCACACTCTCAGGGATTTTAGAACCTCTTAGAGAACTCAAGCAGTGAACAGAGATCACTGCCTTCCCCCTCGCTGTCTAAGTGAAATCTACAAACACATCAAAGAAGTATCTGAAGTTCCACAAAGTTCTGACTCTTTCTACCCCGAGGCTTCAGAAAACGTACATACTGTTTCACCCATGTTTTGGGGAAACCTGCTTTGTGGATGCTCTAAGCGCCCATCTCGAGACCCGCAGCACTGGTCCCTCCCTCCACCTGAGTTTTCCAAGGAAAGAATGGAGGCTCCGGGGGCAAAGGGGACTGCAGGCAGCGGCACAAGAAACCCCTTCCTCTCGCCAAGAGCCTTCCCTGAACCGAGTTACCCCCACCCCGGCCCTCCGCCTGCGCCCCCCTCACCTGGGGTGGATGTCCACGAGTAGCACCAGCGTCTGCATGGTGATCACGTCGATGCGCCTGCAGTGGAAGCGCGCCACCTTGAGCACCTTGAGGTACGTGCAGCAGAGCACTACGAAGGACAGCAGGAAGCTGAGCGCGTGGAAGGCGCCCGTGAAGACGGCGAAGCGCAGGCGCTCGTCCGGCCGCCGGCTGCACAGCGTGCACGATGCATACAGCTGGTGGAAGCCGAGCCAGGACAGGGCGAGCGCGGCGGCGGGGAAGGCGAGCGCGTGCAGCCACGTGTAGGCCACCATGAGCGCGGCGTCGCGGAGGCGCATCTTGGCTCGGTAGCTCAGCGGGAAGACCACGGCCACCCAGCGGTCGATGCTGAGCGCGGCCATGCTGAGCATGGAGTTGGTGGCCAGGAAGGTGTCGAGGAAGGCGGCCAGGCGGCACAGGCGGTCCCCGGCGGGCTGCCGCTGCGCCACGACGCCGGCCAGCGTGAGCGGCATGTTGAGCACGGTGCACAGCAGGTTGCCGCACGTGAGGTTGAGGGTGAAGAGCGCCGGCGCCTGGCGGCGGATGTCCGCGCTGTGCAGCAGGCACAGCAGCACCAGCGCGTTGGACAGCAGCGAGACGCCCATCGTGCCCACCAGCAGCCCCGCCAGGCCCGCGTCCCACGAGTTCATGGTGCGCGCCCGCCGCGGCGCTCAGGACCCGCCACCCGGCGCCGCCATGGCGCCCCCGCCGCCGCCCCGCGCGCCCCCGGCCCCCGCCGCCATGAGCCCCCCGCGCCCGCGCGCCCCGGAGCTGACTGCCCGGCGCCCGCCCGCGGCCCTCACCCCATCCCTCTCCCCGCGGTCTGCCTCCGCCGCTGCGCGCGCCCGCCGCCGGCTCCCGGGCTGTCTCTCGTCCTGCCCTCTCCCGGCTCGCTCTCCCTTTCTGCTCTCCCCTCCACTTTCTAGCTCTCTCCCGCCCGCTCCCTCTCCCTCTCTCCTGGCTGCGCTTCGCTTTCCTCTCTCCCACTGCTGTTCTCTCCGTCTGTCTCTCCCACCCCCAATTTTCTCCTCCCCTCCGGTACTTCCCCCTCCTCTTCTCTCCCTCTCTGGAATCCGGCTGCTTCTATCACAGAAATCCCTGCTGATGCGCACACACTCACACACCGAGAGAATCGGCCCTGAAGGCTCCCGTGCAGGGCGATTGGCTCCTTGTAGCTCCCCCGCCCCTCCAGCCCTCCCCTACATGTATCCAAGACAGGCTGAATCAAGGAAATCTGTCTGAGAAAAGGGACAGATGTCTGGGCACCTTCACGCCTCGGTGCCACCGCTCCCAGCCTGAGCACCAGCCCCGCCAGAGCTCCACATGGAGGTCCTGCCCACTTGTGCGGGGCTGCGCTGCCCAGGGCTGATGTGCTCCTCCCTCTGCAGGCTGAGCTGGGGGAACCCAGGGAGGCTTCTTTGGCTGAGAGTTGAAGGAACCCACATTTCTCCATCCTGCATGACCAAGGGCCAGGTTCCAGGGAATCTGCCGAGTTCCTGAGGGTGCCCAGTTTGCCAGGTCCCCTCCCCGTCACCTTTAAACCAGAGCTTCTCACATTTACTGAGGGGGATGCTGCAACTCACTGTGACACGGCGTGCCCGGGCACTCAGCCAGGAGAGGACTTTACCTGACCCTGAGCCCTGGTAGTTGGGCCAGCCTGTCAATGGGCAGCCTCAGCAGAACCGTGGTGTGGCTCAGCATTCCTGGCCTGAGTTCCAGCTGCTGCCATCTGTCAGCCACACACACCATCTGCCCTGGGTCTGGTGAAACAGCAAGTTCAAGTTTATGAAGGACCTGGATGACATAATGTGTCAAAGCTCTTCAGAGAAAGGGGAGAATGGTGGGTGACCTGGCTTGGTGGCAGCCTCAGGGACTCTGGGAGTACAAGGTGTAAGCCTATCCTCAGGACAGTACTCAGAGACAGTGGTCCTTCTGCCCTTTTATCAAGACCCTGCTGGGAAGGCATCTGCATCGGAGCTTCCCGCCCCCACCCTCAGAGACTGAATAAACATTTACCAGCACACCATTGCCATCCTGGGATCCTGCACAAGTCACTTAACTTTGTTGAGCCTCGGTTTCCTTCTTTACCTTTCTGAGCTCTGGTGAGCAGTAACTACGATGGTGTGTGTGCACAGTCGTGCGTCCCAGGGAAAGAAACCGAGCAGAGTGCCAGCACTCTCCACATTCTCGGCTTCCCGTTCAGGGTTGGATATGTGTTTTCATTAGATTCTTGGTGTGTGACATCAGAGTGAGGTGTTCACCTGTGTGTCTCCCCTGTTCCCAAAGACTGTCCCCACACACAGCCCCTGGCATGAGGACAGTGTCTTCATGCTGCTGTAGAGTAAATGAATCAAGGAATACATTTCTGGGGGCACCACTGGCTCCACAATTCTCACACTTTGGTGTTTCTCAGACTCCCCTGATAAACTTGGGGTACTGGTTAAAGATTGAAATTCCTGGGTCATACTTAGGGTTTCCAAATCAGTTGGTCTGGGGCTCTGCGTTGTCAGAAGTCTCCTTAGATCACTCTGATGAGAGTGACCTGGGAGGATGCCTAAGGAACAAGCTCAATGAGAAGTGGGCCAGAGGGCTGGATGTCTGCTTAGCAGCCCAGAAACAGCCTCCAACAAAGGCTTGACGCTCTGGCCTGGAGGCACACGCTGAAGGATCGCCAGGGTGTGTTGGGAGCACAAGGTCAGATGCTAACAAATATCCTCTTAGCACTTTGGCATTTACAAAACACATCCAAACATTATCATACTATATTTAATCCTTCAACAATGACAAGAAAAGGACATTGAAGTTCAAAAAGAATGCATGGGCCAGTTGGTAAAGGAGGAAGCAAGTCTCTAAATCGGCCTTTTGGAAGCTCCCTAGATTGGCCCTTTCTGCATACTCTGAAAGGCTTCCTTCACCTCCTAAAGCAGGCGTCCTTGGTCAGGAACTTGAAAGTATCTCAACTTCGCAACATTAAGATGATGTCAGAGGCCACGTAACCAGGTCTAAGAGCAATAAGCCAGTGAACGTGCACACATGTGCACATGCATGCACACACATGCATGCACACACATCATTTTAAAGATCATTTGCCTTCTGAATTCATAAAGGCAACATTGAAAGGTTAAAATGCCAGAAGGACACTCAGAATACTTTAACTCAGTTTCCTAAGGAACAGAGCTCATTTTCTGGTTGTGAACATTATTTCCTGCTCCTAGTGGGGCTGAAGGACTCCCTGGTGACCAGGTCCCTAGCCTCTGTGGCTTCAGCCAAGCTGGGTCTCCCTGGATGTAGGTCTTGACGGAGCCCCAGACATCAGCAGTAGGGTCATAGTCACCAAGGAAAGGAGATGCCTGTTCTTGTCCAAGCCTGGATGCTGGGTCCCCACTGCCTCTTGTGAGTGAACTCAAGAAGCTGGCACATCTGGTTGGGGGACATGAGCTGTCAATGCTTGGGCCTGTCCTCAGGGGGCCACACTGTGCCAGATCTGTATGTCTACATACCTCTCTGAGCTAGAGAGAGGTGATGGATGTTCATGGCAACATTAACATGAGTCATTAAATACTATAAGTGTGCGCCACGGGCATGCTCAAAAACAGAACTGAGTCTCATCCCTTCAGATTGTTGAATGTAGTTCCATGTAGAGATAGGCACACACACCCATGGGTAGGAATCATTGCCACAACCCTCCAGCATAAGTATCATAAGTCTGACTTGACAAATGAAGGAGCCAAGACCCAGAAAGACCAACAATGTGTTCGAGGTCTCTCCAGGTGGGCATCAATAAACAGGTCAGAATGAATTAAGATGGCAGAGACAGTATTAGAATCCTTATCTACTGGATGTTAAAACCCATGTTTTTTCCAATTGTGACACTTTATCACATACAATTTGTCATGTGAAAAAAAATTAAAAATGTGTCATATGTGCTTGGATATGCACACACATACATATGCACACACACACACACACACACACACACACACACATACCGTATATACTCATAATCAGAGGTGGTCCTTTCCATGGCTATATTTAAAAAGAGGTGAAAGATTTATGTAAGCTAAACAGAAACTGGAATGTCACCAGTGCTCTGAGAGGTCTCAAGGAAGTCCATGGCCACAGTGAGCACTTCCCTTTAGGGAATCAGAGGATTCTGGATTTTTGCAAGTGGAGGATGGCCCAGGAGCTGAGGGGAGGGCGTTACTTGAGCAAATGACTAGAGGCCAAAGTAGGGTGCATATTTGTGGTTCTGAAGCGAAGATGGGCATATAGAATGGAAGGAAAGGAAGGTGGTGGCAAATCCTGGATGTCAGCCCAAAGCCAGGCTGAAGACAAAAAGGTCAGTCGCTTTCAGATGATGACTTCCAGGACCTGGAGCATCCAGCCATCCTGGGGATACTTCCCTGCCCACTTTCCACCTGAGCCCACCAGCAGGTTTCCATCTTCAAAGCAATTACATATCTGCTAATTCATGTGACCCTATAGAACCCTGGGGATTCTAGGAGTGACACAGAGACACTCTTATTGCACAGATAGGGAAATGAATCCTTGAGGTGACATTCCTTGCCTAGGAACATGTGACTGGTAAATGGCAGACCAGGGCTTGGAACCCAGGATCCTGATTCACTATCTAGAGCCCTCTCTGCTGCTGGCTTCTGCCCACACCCAGAGTGGTACCTCTGTGGTGGTACCTCTCCATGCAAGCTATTTATGCACACTCCTTGGCCCAGCCATCAAGCTGGGTAAGCAGAAACAATTGAACAGAGTTTTTCCAACAGGACCATCAGGACTCTGGCTTACTTGCCTATTAGCAGGCAAGAGAGGAATTAGCTGTCTGGACAGGGTCTTTGCCACTCCTGAGTGTCCATGGCTGTCCCAGGCCCCACAGACCAGACATAGAAGGAAGTGGGCTCAGAAGAAAGAAGAAGAAGCCTGCTGCCTGACACTCTTAGATGGTAGTGTCTTGGGAGAGATGAAGTGCCTCTGCCTGATGGGACTCATGATGTTAAGAATATTTATCAAATGTTGGTGATGATCCAGACATTCTGCCTGCCTAATCTCATTTGATCTTCACAGCAACCCTATATGAGAGAAACAATGGTGATAGATTACCATTATACAAATGAGGAAACTGAGGTTTAAGAAGTTTGTCCGTGTACCCAGGGTGTCAGTTAAGGAGGAAAGGGATGTGGACCCTGTTCATATAATCATTGATATGAACTCTGTTCTGCTGCCCAGATTTGGTATCTTCTGATAATGTTCACCACCATCACTCCTAACCTGCCCTCTGCTTTCTTCCTTCTCAGGCTGGATCTTTGGCATGAACATTAGCTGGGTAGTGTGAAAGGTCAGTATGTGACACTTGTAAGCTTGAGCTCTCCTTGTTGGTCAAGCCTTCTGCTAAGTACTTTCTATCCATTTCTGAGCTTAGAGATCCTAGGATAGGAATTGCCATCCCACTTGTGGGTGAGATGATAGGGTTTTGCAGCTATGCAGTTTGCTCAAGGTCTCAAAGATAGCCGTGGTAAGTCTGAGATTGCAATGCTGATCCCCTCCCTGGCCCATGGCACAGTTGTTCCCACAGGCGGACAGACAGAAGGAACGACTGTCCAACTATAGTCTGCCTGGTCAAAATATAGGGCCATCCCTCTCCACTGGAGCTTACTATGCCCACACAGTGAACCAGTGAGGTTTGCACTTTGCCTTGAAAATACATTAAACCTGTTCATGGAGGCAGCAACTCCTTTATTTGCAACCCTCACTGGCTCCAGGAGGATAGAAGTGTGTGATTGATCTTCCTGAGTGTTCGACTGTGAAGCATAAAAACCGGTCCATGAACAATGGCTTTTCTGAGTTTGGACTGACTTCTAAGGATGTCTGGCTTCTGTTCATTTCCTGTTTCTGAGCTTCAGTGGAGCAGCAGAACTTGTCTTCTATTCCCAGGACTAGAGTCTTCAGCAAAGGTTATTTCTCCCAGTTTCTTGTCCCACTTCTGTCCTTCCTCCCCCACAACTGCTGAGTAGGTTTCGCAGGGGTCCTGAGCAGTGGGAAGGCCCTCGGCTCCGGTCCATGATTGAGTTCTGGTCTGATCAGCACTGAGACAGTGGACAGCTCCTCCCCCCTCCCAGCCACTTCCTGCTCTCTGATCACTTTCAAAAAACACTGGCTGAGGAAACTCAGAGCTGGCCTCCTGGGACTGTGTCTTTTGAGTTCCTAAACCAGGTCTTTAAAACAAGCCAGATTCAACTACCATTTATTGAGCAGATTCTAGGCTGTTTTCTTCCATTCAGTATACTCAGAAATGGAGGCTCATGGCCACACATCTAGTGAGGGGCAACGTTCAGATCTGTTGGATTCCAAAGCTCATGCTTTGAATCACTGAACTATACTGCTCTATCATTTTGGTAGGTGGATCGTTTGGAAACCATGTCTTCCAGTTTCTTTGTCCATCAGCAGCTCCAGTAACATTCACAACACTGAACACATGCCAGGCTGCTCCTTGTCCTCTGTGTGATCTGTTTGATCTGACTCCATTAAGTTTCCTGAAGACTGTTCCCATGATCTGTACCTCTGTGGTCTATGTTCCCAGGGGTCTAAAAGGGAGGTGTGCTTTATTGGTGATCCTGAAGTTCTCCCAGTCTTGTCCCTACTCCAGGACTGGGGCCATAGTCACATGATATCCTCAGCAGACCATAGCAGGAGCCCCTGGTCTAAGTACCACTTTCCAGTACTTTCCAGTGGGACTGAGTCCATCTCTCAGATGGGAAAGAGACCTTGGACTGACAGTGTCATGCAGGAGACTGGACCCTGCCCTGAAAGACAGGAGTTCAGGATTCTGGTCTAGTCACTGCCTTAACTGGTCATATACCTTTGGGCAGTTTTTTCCCCCTCTCATAGCTCAGACTCCCCATCTGTGAAATGAAGTGGGTGGATGAGGCAATCTCACTTGTGAATTTAGGCTGTGTAAAAATGCCACAGCAGGGATTTGATACAGAGAGAAGGAGGAGCAAAGTGGGGGGGGGGTGCAGAGAGAGGCATTGTGAGGCCTTCCTTCCCCAATTGCCAGGAATTCAAGCTTTTCCACTACAGTGGCAGCAGAAGTCCATACACGACTTTCATTTAAGAGGCCTGTATGGAAGCATGTATGTGGAAGGATTCATTTCCCTCTGACTGGGCACTTGTCTGAACAGTCACGGGGCTCATTTTCCTGCCTTCATCACACCTGAGGGGACTGTATATGCATATCAGGCCCTATTCTGTATATGATTCAGGAAGAGAGCCTGCCTGTGGGTCTGCTGGAGATACAGGTGTGTGTGTGTGTGTGTGTGTGTGTGTGTGTGTGTGTGTGTGTGTGTGAGAGAGAGAGAGAGAGAGAGAGAGAGAGAGAGAGAGAGGGAATGAGGCAGACTGGCTAGAGATACGAAAATGGGAATAAGAGAGACTGAGGCAGACATAAATCTGCTACTCAACTTCGAGGGGTCCTTAGCAAGGTTTAGAAAGCAGGGAAAAAAGTCATTTATTTTGCATGAATACTAAAGGGCACTTTTTGGAAAATCAAACTGTCTGTTCACGGCAGAGAGATGGAGGGGTGCTACAGAAAGGAGTGTGCCTCTCTTAGACCCAAGACTGATCATGCATTCTCAGTTACCACTTGTTAACAGCAGAAGTCACTGTCCCAACCACATGTAGCTTTGGCACTTAGGGATCCTACCAAAAGTCATCATACTGACCTGGCTCAACCAGATGGAAATGAAAAGCTTCACCCCCTCTTTCACTCCCCACTGGGGAGGCAGCTCAGAAGTCAATATGATTGCAGGAGTCATTCTGGTCTGTGTGCTGTAAATCCGATATTAGAAGCTTCTGTTTTCCTGTGCAGGTTCTTTTTTTTTTTTCTTACTGAGGTTTGGTCTACATGATGAAAGATACAAACCATACCATTGATGAATTCTACACCATTCATGAAATTTACATACTCACTAAGATTCAAAATATTTCTATCACCCTAGAAACTTCCCTCATACCTCTTCCTAGTCCATTCACCCTGACCCCAAATAACTACTGTCCTGCTTTCTATCATAATAGATTAATTTTGCAAAGAGCTAGAACTTCACATGAATGAAAATATACATATGTTCTCTTTTATATCAACTTTGTTGTCTTATATTTTGTCTTATTTCACTCAGCATAATATTTTTTAGGTTTATCCATGCTGTCATGTATTTAAGAAGTTCATGCCTCTGTGCTGTTGGGTAAAAATGGATTATATCAATGTACAACAGTTTGGTAAGATATTCTCCTATTAATGGACACTTGTTTTACATACAACTGGGGAATATTCTGAATAAAACTACTAAGGACATTCTTGTACTCATTTTTTAAAGTATACATATGTTTTAGTTCTCTTTAGTAAATACCTACGTTTATATTTAACTTTTATGAGAAAGTGCCAAACAGTTTGCCAAAGTGTCTGTACAATTTTGCAATGCAACCAACATTGAAATAGGCTGTTTGGCTTTTTCGTATTGAATCGTAGGAGTTTTAAAATCTATTTTGGATATAAGTCACTGATTAGATTTATCTGTTGCGATGATTCTCCAAATCTGTCGCTTGTCTGCTTCTTTTCTTAATGGTGTCCTTGATGACACATACATTTTAGAATTGGCTTGCCAATCTTTTTTTTTTTTTTTTAATGGACTTTTCCCTGGGATGGCAGTGAATCCCTAGCTAGTTTGGGGAAAATGTCATCCTTTGTATTTTCTCCTTTATAATGTTAATCTAGTGAAATACATTGACTTTCTAATATAAACCAACTCCACATTCCCAGCTGGCCCTTCTTTTTTCTAAGAGTTTGAGGTTTCTTGCATCTATGTTTTTGAGGAATAATCCACCTATGGTTTTATTTTCGTCTGCTGGCTTTGTCTGGTTTTGATATCAGGGTATGCTTCCTCGTGGAAAGACCTGTGAAATGTTCCCTTTATAAAAAGCTGTCATACTGTTTTGTAAAATGGTTATGAAATTTTTACATTGTTATTTGAAATGTACGAGAGCTTGAGTTTCTCTGTACACCTCCTAGCTCTTGGTATTGCCAGTTTCAAAAAGAACCCATTCTAATAGTGCATTTTAATTCACACTTCCACGTTCAGTAATTATATTGACCATGTTTTCATTCTTTATTTACCTTTGGTAGAGTGTTTGTTCAGATTCTGCTCTTTTTAAATTGGAGGTTTATTTCTGATCTTTGTGTTTTGAGACTTTTTAAAATTCCAGATACAAGTCCTCTGTTAAATATGTGATTTACAAGTATTTTTCCCTAATCTCTGGCTCATCTCATAGTCAATGTGTTTCATACAGCAAACATGTTTAACTTTAATAAAGTACAAATTCTCACTTTTTTTCTTTTATGCATACTGCCTTTTTGTTCTAAGAACTCTTTGTCTAGCCCGAAGTCAGAGCCTTTTCTCACATACTATAAAGTTGTAAAGTTCTATGTTTTATGTTAGGTATGTAATTCATTTTTGTTAATTTTTTTATGAGGTGTGAGGGATCAGTCAAGATTCATTCTTTTGGATATGGACATCCCACTGTTCTAGTCCCCATGTGTTCAAAAGGCCATCCTCTCTTCATTGGACTGCCTTTGCAATTCAGTATATTTTCATTTATTTGTGGGTCTTATTTTGGACACCCTATTCTCTTTCACAGATTTCTGTATCTGTCCTTTCACCAGTATCACAACGTGTCAGTTCCTGTCACTTTATTATAAGTCTTGAAATAAACTACGGTGACCCTCCTCTTTGTTGCTCTTCCTTCTTGAAATTGTTCAGACTTATCTGTTTACTTTTCCTTCCCATACAGATTTGGATATTGGCTTTTCGATATCTACAAAACAATCCTATTCAGATTTTGTTTGGGAATGTGTTGAATCTATAGAACATTCAGGGAGATTAAGTATCCTAGCAATACTGGGTCTTCTCATTCAAAATCATGATACGTCTCTCTATTTAGATCTTCTCTGATTTCCTTCATTAGTGCTATTGAGTTTTCAGATACAGGTACTGCAAATATTTTGTTATATTTATACCTAAATTCATTTATTAAGTTCATATTTTGATGCTATGTAAATTGTTTCAGTTTTCTCTTTTAATTTCACATTGTTCGTTGCTTTTAGATAGGTAGATATGGAGAGAGAGAGAAAGAGAGAGAGAGAGAGAGAGAGAATTGATTTTGTATCTTGACTTTGGGAACTTGCTTAATTCCTTTATTGTCTCCAGGAGATTTTCTGCAGATTCCATGGAATTTCCAATGTCAATAGTCATGCCGTCTATAGCATGCATGCCTTTTATTTATTTTTGGTTGTCTTATCTCATTGGTTTGGACTTATGCTAGGTTAGGAGTGGTAAAAGTGAGTACGCTTGCCCTATTCCCAGTCTGAAGTGGAATTATTTAGTCTTTCACCATCCGTTGTGTTTTCCTGTATGCAGTTTCTAGATGCCCTATCTCAGGATAAAGGAGTTCCTTTTTAGTTCCAGTTTACCAGTGGTATGAATCATGAATGGATGCTGAATTTTGTCAAATCGTATTGCTGCATCTATGGAAATGATCATGTAGGGTTTTTTCCCTTTAATCTCAATATAGTGAATTATATTGCTTTTCAAGTGTTAAACCAGCTTTGCTTTCCTAGAAAAATAAGTTTGTTTTAATGTGCTATCCCTCTTATATATTGCTGGATTCCTTTTGTTCATGTTTTGTTGGGGATTTTTGTATCTATGCTCATGAAGGATACTGGCCTACATTTTTTTTTCCTTTGTAATACCCTTGCCCAGTTCTGGTATCAGGGTAATACCAGTCTCAGAATATCAGTTGGGAGGTGCTCCTTCTCTTTTAACTTCTGAAAGATGTAGTATAGAATGAATGCTATTTATTTCTTAAATGGGAGAATTCACCAATGAAATTTTCTGGGCATGTGGTTTTGTTTTTTGGAAAGTTTTGAAGTATGGATTCAATTTATTTAATAGAAAGAAGATGATTCAGGTGCTTTGCATATGTCATCTCATGAACTTCTCCTAGTATTCCATGAAGGGGTAGGAGAGAGGCAGCCTAGGAAGGCAGAGGGAGCAGGGATGAAAACAGCAAAATTAGAGTCTTTCTAGAACGTGCAGATGGGAGGCACTTATGCAGCTCAACACAAACACTGCATTGCCAGGCTAAACTCTCTATGAAAACTAGATGCAGAAAGTGTCTATCCTCACTCTGGGGACTGTAGTGTGAGGGAGCTGGGCTGTACCGACCAGACAGGACCACCATGATAGCAAAATTTGAGAGTGAAAGAGAAGAACTTGGGGACTAAACAAAGCAGCTGGGGACAGGCATTGTTCATGCCAGCCTGAGATAACTTGGACTTCATATTGCTAAGCAGCTCCTGGATCCCAGAAGAAAGGCTCAGGGCTGAGGCCACCTGCTTGATAAGGAGGCATGTGGGCTGCACAGGATACGGGGGGCTCCTATATCACACTCAGAAGATTTTCCAAATACTCACCTTCTAGTCATTGCATTCTCTAATAAGATTAAATATTAGTAAGACCACAACAAGGATTGCTTTCACCTCAACTGCCTAGCAAAAGACAGTTTGGCATTATTATACCCATTTTACAGATGCCCTGGGATTTGAACATCTACCTGCTCTTCCCACTCTGCTGTCATCACCTCCTGAGAGAGTTTGATCTAAAGTGCCTCCAGCAAAAGCTGATCTTGGGGAGTGCAGCTGTATCATCCAGGTTTGGGGTGGGGAACAGCCCGGGGATGTGGACCTCAGGAGAGAGCGGGGTTCCTGGAAAAGCCTGTCCACGTTCTTAGAGAAGACTTGCATGCTTTGCCAACACTGAGTCTTCTGGCCAAGCCAGCACAGAGCTCCAACTGAAGATTTCTATTTTGTCAATAAAACCCTTTTTTGTTTGTCTTTTAGCATAACACTTTTGTTGGGGTTTTATGTAGCGAGAGCCTTCTGGTTATTGTTGGCAACTCACTGTCTTTCCTTGAGTGCATGGTCCCATATTTTCATGTCCAAGTTGCTGGAGAGTTGAGTCTGGATTTTGAATGATCCAGTGCTCCTGGGGCATCTTCAACCCCGTCAGACTACTCATATTTAAGTCCTTCGTGAGGCAAGCCTGTATCATCAGAGTCGTGGTCATCAAAGGCTAACAGGACCTTGAGAATAGTCTATGGAGCCCTCAGATTTTACAGATGGGAACTGATAACCTGGGGAAGGTTACATAGCACTTGGACCTAGAACCCAAACTTCCCAACTCTGTCCCCCCAGCCAGGAATATATCTCTCCTTACTTCCACTTTATAAAAGAAAAGATAGGAAATGAAGTGAACTGATTCCCCAAATCCTATCCTAGCCCCACAACAGCTGGGAAATTTGGAATAAGAGGCCATTTCCCATGTAGATAGTATAACTTGCTTGCCCTCCAAAAGACAGGTGGTTTCAGACATTGCGTCTTCTTCATTCTAAGAGTGCCATGGTGCCCACAACAGAATAGCAGGCCAATCTGATGGTCCCAGAATCCTGCAAAACCACCCTGAGCTGTCCCACATCCCTTCACCACAGCTTCCAGTGGTTGGAACCCCAAAGGGCCAAAGCCCTAACGTTGAATCTCACAATGCTTGTGCCAAGACCCAGGGTCCTGGTTCCCCTGCGATGGGTTGTGTCTTTTGGTAAGGCTCACTATATAAGTCCATGGGGAAACCAAGAGGCTCTTGTGGAAAGGATTAAGATAGGCTGGGGTGAGGTTCCTCAAGATGGGGGCTTTGGGATGAACCCTGGAGACTGGAGGAGGATCTGTGAAAGTGTTGCCCTGTAAGAATGTTTGTTTGTCTCTTGAGAAGTTCACAGTTCGTTTTCATTGATTATTTAAGACCAGCTCTGAGTTCATAAGCTAATTCTAAGAAGTCAGCATAAAACAATTATGTCCACTTTCCCATGAAGCATTGGCTCACTCATTCTTCCCTTCCACACAGTACAGAAGGTCTCTGGACCACACTGAAGGCACAGGACAAGGGTGTTCTGATCCTTCAAATAGTAGGTGCTTGCTAAGGGTGTGCTGGCTCACCGGGGAACACAATGAGCTAAGTCCTGAACTTGAACCAGGAGGAAGAGCATCTTTGGTAGAAGGAAGAGTTTATATGCACTGTGAAAACACTGGAAGCTTGAGGGGAATCTCTAGTACCTCATGTGAAAGGACCACACTAGGTTTTCTTTAGCCTTGTTTCAGATTCCGGTGGCAGATGCCATGAACCCCAAATGAAGGGCACAAGCAGACACTCTGCTCCTGTTGGAATTGAGGCCACCTCTTGGGACAAGGTTCAGTGGTGTTGGCAATTTGTTATGTGGCAGTGCACTGGAGGTGTGAGCCCCTCCAATCAGAAGGTGACACCCTCCCCTCCCCTCATCCCTAGCCGGCCTGGGGAAGGTTCCACATTCGTTCATCATACCATACTGGTCTTTTTCATGTGAAATATAGTTACACATGTCCTGAAGAGCTGATAGGAACTGAATTTAGAGAACACCTGTCACTGTCAACACCTGGGAAACAAAACCCGAGACGACTTAGCACGTTGTTGTTTTTGAAGATTGTGTGGCTATTTTTGAATATTCAGCTGGGGCCGACAGGATGCTGTCTTTGCTTGTGTTTAATTACACACACACACACACACACACACACACACACACTTCTGTCTTTTTTTCTTTCCCGTAGCAGCAAGAGAGCACACACTAAAACCCAAGGCAGTAGTATCAGACCTTATTATCTCTGATGTTTCTCTTCCTCATAATTCTGGCCATAGCTGAAATTATTTGTTCAATTTTCTCCTTTTCCATCCCCCCCCCAAAAAAAATCTGTCCCAAGTAAACAGGCATATAGTCGGTTCTTTTAGGAAAAGTGTTGTGTTTGTAATGGACAGAAAGCCAGTTCAAACTAGTTTAGCAAAAGACAAGATCTCCTATAAAGAAACTGGGGTGTCCCTAACCTTGATTCGGGGACTGTCTATGCCTCACAGACACTTGCGAGCAGCCCCAGGAACGCTGTGCTGTCCTCCATCTTCTGTCCCCACTTGTCACCCTGCCTTGCTCCCTATCAGCTTCCTTCTGGTACATAATGTGGTGACTGAAGGTCTATAAACCCCACATGTTATCAATTTTCCTCCAAAGGGGTCCCCAGTCCCTTCTGTTAGTTGGACATGAACAAATCCCAAAGAAGAGCTCTGAGTAGCTGAGCAGGGTCACGGGCTCACTCCTGAGCTGC
Source organism: Spilogale gracilis (assembly GCA_004023965.1). NCBI lineage: Eukaryota > Metazoa > Chordata > Mammalia > Carnivora > Mephitidae > Spilogale > Spilogale gracilis. The sequence goes on along the minus strand of PITA01002162.1, from coordinate 144,781 downwards.
GGGCACCACCGCTTTAGGTCAAGGATGCTGTCAGAGAAGAAAGGCTACTTGTAAATTAGAAAGCTATGCCGAATCACTGTCGTCTTTGCACTTTGTGCTTGTACGGCAGAGAATAACAAATGAACATTCTTCCAGGGGCTGAGTGGAAATTCCAGAGTGTAAAGTCCATTTGCCCCCAGTTTAGCTAAAAGCAGATCAGTCAAAGGTCATCTTATAACTGGATCAGCCCCAGGCCCTGGGCCACGGCAAGGGCAGGGGCGAAGAGGACGCTTAGTTGACCTTTGAAGGAGGGGAGGGCGGTGTAACATCGTGACCTTGGTTGTGCTTGTTTTTTTGTTTTTTTGGTTTTTGTTTTTTGTTTTTGTTTTTTGTGGACACTTGATGCAGCTGAGCACCTTAGAGACTTGAGACCCCTGCGCTGCAGACGGTGGCTGCCAAGGGGAAGGGACATCAATTCAAGAAGCAAGAAGGATGGCCGAAGATGTTGGGCCACAACCCCCATAGAGGTGATGGGGTCCACTGCCAGTCTGAGGGCCATGGACCCAGCTTGCTTGCTGTCCCTATTTCTCCACTTCTCACTGGTGGGGGCTCAGGCTATTACGAAGCAAGCAGAGCAATTCAAAAAGGAATTAAAAACCATGGCGGAGCCCTGGGAAAACATCTGAGGGCAGAGTCCAGTCGAGGGCATGTTTACAGTTGGATGGTTTTTCTACATCTTTGAATGTCTGCCTGAGAGTAGAGAAAGTTCCAGAAGGCAGCTTCAGACTTCAGCTGAAGAAAAAAATAACGACTTCGTGCTGCTTTCTATACACCAGGCATTGTTCTCAGCACTTTATCTATACTCACTCATTTACAGCCCCAAGAACTGCACGGTGAGCAGGATCCGTGTCTCCGTGTGTACGGCGTTGACTAGAGCCGCCCTAAAATTCCTGTCTACACTGAACCTCGGAATGTGACCTTCTCGGGAAAGGAGGCCTTGGCAGAGGTAACTAGCCAAGAGGAGGTCCTACTGGATTAGCTTGAGCCCCAAATCCAATGACTGGTGTCCCCATAAGGAGAGAGAAGTTTAGGCACAAACACACAGACGTGGAGGAAAAACAGTCATGTGGAAACCAAAGAAGAGATTTCGGGGATGCTTACACAAGCTGAGGATGCCAATGGGAAGCTGGGTGAGGCAAGGAGGGGTCTTCCTTGGTCAGAGTGTCTGGAGGTAGCCCGCTTGGCCAACGCCTTGAATGCAGATGTCTAACCTCCGAAAGTATAAGAGAACCCATGCCTGGCATTTTGTTAGAGGAACACCCCACTGGACAGAGGAATAAACCATGCCATGGAGAGGTTAGCCCAGCCCAAAGTCCCCCACGGGAGAGTGACAGAGGCAGGAGGGTGTGAGGGAAGGCTGGGGTAGGGACTCAGAGCCCCAAGCAGGCCATTCGAGTTCCTCCTGGGTTCCGGGCTGGCCCGTCCCCTGCTCTGGGAGCTGGTGGCAGAGTCTCCTTGGCCCCCCTCTGGCCACAGTGGCTTTCCTTCTGGCATGGGACTGACTGAGGTCAGATCATCCTTCCCTGAGGCTGCTGCCATGCCTCGGTGGCAAATCCATCCCACTTCCTCTCCCTTTGCTGCAGAGAAGCCCTTCCTGGACGTGGAGGCTCCCGGGCTCCCAGGCATCCGAAGAACCAATCAGCACATGAGTGCCTGCCATTCACGCTGCTGGCCAGGCTGGTTTTCCCTACACTCAAGCTTTCTCAACTTCCCCAAAATTAAAAAAAAAAAAAATCTCAGAATCAGCTTTTTGCTATTTTTTTCTAGCTCCTCATTATGAAAGTAAGAGGCATGCGTCAACATTTGGAAATAAGAAAGGAGCTGACCACACCCCCCTCCTCCAGGAAGAGGTGGAAACATTTCGGGGCATTTCTTTCTCATCCTTTTCTAGGCTTCTTTTTGCTCTTTTGCTTTCCTCCTTGGGGATGGTATTGTCAATTGCCCTTTTTACTTAATGTTGTAACCAATCTGTCCCACATCACGGCTTTCTAAGATGGCCACTTGAATTTCCGCTGCCTGCCTGAGTATCCTTCACACGCCAGGAGTTTTAATTTTTCAGAATTATAAACTGTTGCAATAAGCACCCCAGTTTTCATATGACTCTTTTTTAAAGAAAGCTTCACTGCAGTGGGATTCATGAGTGCAGACATCTTTAACAGTCCTGGTTCATGGTCAGATTACTCCCACGATGGAGGTAGTGAGCAGGCATGCCCCTCGGGCTCCTCTTCTCTCTCAGCAGGCTATCCTTTTTCTTTCCACTGCTTAGTAATTTGATGGGGAGAAAGCTGGTTCTTGGTTCCAATTTGCATTTCCTTGATTACTAATGAGGGGAATGTTTTAAAATGTACTAGTCATTTACATTTCCTTGTTTGTGGATTTTTCTATTTGTGTCCTGGCTCCAGTTCTCCATTCTTCCCTTGGTGTGTTCTCACCAGTCCAGGGGGATGCTTCCCTTGGGGCTATTAACACTTTGTCTGCCATGCTTACTTAGAAATATTGCCCAGGCATGCCTGGGTGGTGCAGTTGGTTAAGCCTAGGACTATTGATTTTGGCTCAGGTCATGATCTCAGGGTTGTGAGATTGAGCCCCCTATCAATCTCTCTGCTCAGTGTGGAGTCTGCTTGGGATTCTCTTTTTCCCTCTGTTCCTGCCCACACCTGCTGGTGTGTGTGTGTGCTCCCTCCCCCCACCTCTCTAAAATAGGAGAAGAAGGAAAAAGAGAAAGAAAAGGAGAAGGAGAAGGAGGGGAAGGGGCAGGAGGAGGACGGTGAGAATGAGAAGGAAGGGAAGGGGAAGAGAAGAAGAAGGAAAGAAGAAGGAAGGAAGGGAGGGAGGGAAGAAAGAAAACATATTGACCCAATTGTTTGGCTTTTAAAGGAATCTTTCATTGTTCTGGAAGCTGTACAGGAGCACCCGGGGCACACTGTTTTGTCCGTAGGTCCCTGCTACTTGGCAGAGTGACCGACGTGCTGAAAAGACCAGGCCAGTCACCCCCTCCCCAGCCCATGGATGTGTATTATGGAAAAGGGGAAATGTAGTCAAGCAAAAAGAAAAATGAAGAGTTATCACATCCCTACCACACAGAGCTTTCCACCAGTAACACCTCAGTGTATATCCTTCCTTTTTTACTTCACCCAAATGAGATCATTCTGCACATAATGTTTTATAATCCGGTTGTTTTCAGTAAATAATCTCTACTTTGCTGTTGGTTTTGGAACAATTTTACACCATCTAGTCCCCAGACTGTATTCTAATTTCCCTGACTGACCCAACCACGGTCCTTAGAGCTGGCTGCTTCAAAGCAGCATTCGATGCGGGACTTCTCAGAGCATAGGCTGGGACCCCAGGCCCCTGCTATCTCAGCAAAGTCTCAACAAAGTGACCCATTTGTAGAGGACACCAGGTCAGGCCCCCCGAAAACAAACCCACCGGCAGCTTCCTTAGGGTGCCTTAACTTATCCGTCCCCCCCTTCCCCACCTTCCCTGGAACCAGTTTTCCCCTTTAATTTTGATTGTCTTCTTAACAAACAGCCATTTTCTTCTCTGATTTCATCCCTCCCCCTGCCCCCTCAGGTTGTGACAGCCTTTCTCTGTGTCTTCTGATCCCTTCCTAGCATTTAAACCACTTAGGAAGGAAGGGCCTTAGGCATCCTAAGACTCCTTGCAGTGCCCTGGGGGGATGCCGCGCGGGCTGCAGGCTCAGGGGTGCTGGGCTGCCCCAATCTTGGGCAGGGAGTCTTCCTCCAGAGAGAGTCGAAAGCATACATTTTACACATTTCTCTAATTTTAGGGCTTATCTTGCCTCAGCCACCTGCTTCAAAATCAAAAATATCCCAGTCCTCGGGCATTCAGGCTGCTTTAGCGGCACAGACCCTTCCCCGAGGGCCGCAGGTCTTTTCCTGGGAACTGTGCGCTCTCGGGAGCAATTACTCACAGGGTCTGTTCCCAGGAAGCTTGGCTTAGAAAGTGGCAGAGAGGGAGAGAGGAAGCCGGGCGAGAGGGAGGAAAAGAGAAGTGCGGATGGTATTTGCTCCGCGCTCCTGCAGCAGCCGAGAGAGGCCCAGGGATGCAGAGGCCAGGCTGAGACCTCCTGAGCCTGGGCACATGGTACTCATCCCCCCAAGTTCCCCTTTCCACTGTTCAGTTGCACCACGGGGACAATAATAACCATATTTCAAGAATGCACGTCTGGGGGCGCCTGGGTGGCTCAGTCCTTAAGCGGCTGCCTTCAGCTCACGTCATGGTCCCAGGGTCTTGGGATCGAGTCCCGCATCAGGCTCCCTACTTAGTAGGAAGCCTACTTCTTTCTCTCCCTCTCTCCCTGCTATTCCCCTCTGCTTGTGTTCCCTCTCTTGCTGTGTCTTTCTATGTCAAATAAAATTTCAAAATCTTTAAAAAAAAAGAAAAGAAAAAGGAATGCACTTCTGCAGGAATAGCTAGAAGCTCAGATGCCAAGGATGCTGGGTTGTCAGGTGTCTGGGCAGCCGGGCATCCATCCATCCGGCCGGGGCTGAAGTTCATGAAAGCAGCGGTGCCAGGTAGATGAGCTGGTAAGGTGAGAAGCCAGTTCTGCCTGGCTATGCCGGGCACATGCTCCATGATGCTAGGCCTCTAAGTTCCCAGATTACAGGGACAGTCTCATCTGGCGACCACGGCATTGTCACAATTCCTTGTGCTGCTTCTTCCCTCCCTGCCATCATAAACGAGGTGCCAGTGTCCGAAGACATCTTTGACAGTGGCCCTCTGGACACCTCCAGCCCTCCTTCTTGGCCCTCTTCCTTCCCCTGTTCCCTTCCTCTGAGGGTGACTGTTCCATCAGAAATAGAATCCAGGGAAGCAGCTAAGTCTGTGCATTTGATGGGCATGGGACAATGGGAGTGGCTTCGTGTCAAAGTGTCAATGCTTTTCGAGTGTCCGATGTCTCCTCGCTTCTTAGGTGCACCAAGGGGGAGCAGACTGTGACTGTGCCATTCATTTGGGTGTTCTGTGAAGGACACTAGGGGTTTCTTGGGAGGAGAGCATGACGGGTCGAGGTGACCTGAGAGCAGAGGGCCGTTCACTTGGTGAGCAGGGGCATTGACAAGGAACTTCAAAAGCAAGGGCCAGGGAGGCATGTGTGAGGAGTGCTAGGGAACATGGAAGAGGACCCCACGGCTACTCCCAAGGGGGTGAGGCATCGGGAACGCACTGGAGGGGTGAGGGGCAGCAGGTCGCACAGCCTTTCCAGGTGTAGCTGAAACTCTCTGCTGAAGGCAGTGGGGTGGTGAACAGGTACAAGCAGGTGATGGGCAGTCAGAGCTGTGTTGGGTGTAGGATGACAGGAGGAAGGACCAGTGCTCAGAATTCCACGCGGCAGTAGAAGTGCGCCCTCTAAAGAGGGGAAGTCTGAGAATTCTGAAGAACATGAGCATTGATGGAAGATCACGAATACCCATGTTCTGGTCCCTGAAAATCCCTTCAGCTCATCCTGCCTCCTTTTGGCTCACCTGTAAAATGGGTGCAATGCAGAAATTTTTGTACATTTGGATAAAAACCACTGCCTAGGAGTGGTCATCGCAACAACATTCAAAACACAAAAATGGAAGCAATCTACATGCCCATCACTGGGAAACCGGTAAAATAGAGACCAGCCCTACAAGGGGGCGCTCTGAAAGTCTTCACAAAGAGGCCATTGATTTTGAAGGCTCCCAAGGCACACTGTTGAGATCAATTCTCAGGATGATATATGTTGTATGAAACCATGCATGTTAAAATCTATATGCCCATGAATATTCATGTAAAACCTTAGCAAGAGGGCTGCAAGGATGGTGCAGAACCTTCCTGGAGGCAGTCTGGGTTTGGGGAGGCATTAGTTTGGGGTAACTGAGGAGGGCCTTCCTGGCCCGTTACTACACACTCATATATTCTTTGCTTCTCTTGTAACAAAGTCCATTAATGTTACCTCTGTAAAAACACTGAATCCATGACTCTGGGAAGCATAAATTCAGGAAAGGAATGGTGGTTCCCAGCAGTGAAACCTCAACACGGAATAGAGGTTCCTGGAGGGCTGGGGTGAAGCGCCTGATGGGGCCCTCCACCCCCACTTCCACCAGGGGGCAGCAGAGGGCACAGACGCGCACTTGCATTCAGCTTGGGTGAGGGGACTTGTGCCAGGTGACCTCCCCTTCCTACAGCTCAGTTCCTTCATTAGTTACACAGGAACAGTAAGCCAGAACCCCCAGTTTGGGGGGTGAGAGAGAAGGTCATGTATATGCAAATCATAAGCAGGCATAAATAAGTAGGGAGATGACCATGCATCAGAGGGAGGTGAGGAACACCCATATCTGGGAGTGGGGGTAGAGGTGAGGGAAGGGAGGGTAGAGGCATCAGCATTTATCATCATGATCTCATCGTTAGGCATTGTTTTCTTCATCTGATGCATGAAAACAGGGTTCTTAGTTTTCCTAGGTCATGTGGCTAATAAGTGGCAGTTTGTGGCCTAAGTCGGCATGCTGGACTGCTCGTCTCCCTGTCTCCGTGGTACCGAGTGCTGGGTGACAGGATCTAGATGCCGGGATCCCAGGGAGTCACCCATGCCAGGGGTCTATGAAATGGGTGTTCCGTAGCAGGAGTCTCCTATCATTCGGGCACGCCAGCCCACTCGCACTGCTTCCCGGATCCCGACCTGAGGGCTGGGAGGCGGAACATTGACTCCCCAGGATAGAGAACTGTTCCACAGAAGACTCCCCACCGCCCTCTGCCCACACTTGCCAAACCCCAACCAGACTCACCCCTGAGCTTCCCACCATCCAGCCGCTGCGGGCAGCACCTGCCTTTCCAAGGCACGAAGTACGCCGTCCTATGTGCGAAATACAGAAGAGCATTCTGGCTCCCTGGGGTCCTAATCTGGGGGGGCTGGCACAGAGAAAAAGGGATGGAAAGGCACTGGAAAGTCTCAGGCCCAAGGGGTCTACAGATTGGACGTTGGCTACCCAAGTGGAAAACATGTTGGCACCAAGCCACCATTTAGGTTGCTTAGGAGAGGGAGTGATTTCTCCATCCTTATTCACCCAGAATGTTGATTAGTGGCCTGATGCTCAGTTCATGGAGTTGGTTTCTCTCCCTTCCACCCCCAGGAACCAAAGAAGGTATGGAAAAGCAGCAGGCCCGAGGCCTTGGCTGAAGGCCAGCCCCTCTGACAGCTCTTTGGAAGAATTCAGCTGCTGGGTCCTGGGCTGCTCCTTCCAAAGGCTCTTTGTGTCTGTGGTTTTCTTCTTTTTACCTGAAAATGACTGGAAATCTCCAGATGAAAGAGCAAAAAAAGTCTAGGGCCTGCCTCCTCCGAGGTCTATTAAGGGAGAGCTGATGGGGCAGGAGGGACAAGTGACATTCAAGCATTTCAGACTCTCCTTCTTAAACCCTTATAGTCTTTGAAGCCTCCCCCCTGCCCTCCCCCGCAGTGCTTCATTCTGGCCCATTAAGCCCCAGATGCTTCATTCACTGTCCAGTGAAGCCCCCCACTCAGTATCCCCCGGAGCCCATGGACCTGCTTTCTCCCACATAGTTTTGCATATTTTCATCCCTTCCCAACTCCTCGCCCCCTAAACTCCTGATCTGTGTTTCTTTAATCAGGTTTGAGATTTCTCTAGTCATTGTGCATAGGGACGTGCACACGATTTCAAGGGGCACTGCATTAGAATTGGCATTTATGGGTTGTTCTTGGAAAGTTTCAGTTTTGTGCGGAGGCTCCATACCAAGCCCGAGAAAACAGCGCCGCTGGATACCCCGCTTTAGTCTGGTAGGCATTCTGGCCATGCCTTGTCTTTCCTTTCTTAACAATTTTATTGAGATACAATGAACACACTATATAATTCATCCACTTAAATTTATGGTTACATTTTTTGGTATATCCGGGGTTGTTCAACTATTAATATTTAGTTTTAAAGGCTTTGGGTCCCTGCCCACCCTATACAGTTAAGAAATGCCATTCTCACCATACACCATGAGAAGTGACTCCCACCCGTGCTCCACCGCACTTCACCCCAGCCTAGACTATCGCTAACTTCTTTTCTGTCTCTATGGATTTGCCTCATCTCTACGGACACTTCATATAAATGGAATCAGACAATACAAGGTCTCCTATGACTAACTTCTTTCACTTGACCTGTTTTTAAATTCATTCATGTATAGTAGCAGGTGTCAGGACTACACTCCTTTTATGGCCCAGTGATATCCCCCTGTATGGATAGATGCTGTATGCATACAATCTACCCGGTGTATGAATAAACACAGTTTGTATATCCACCGAGCAGTTAAAGAACATTTGGAAATTTCCAGTTGTGGGCCATTATGAGCTGCTGCTATGAGCATTCATGTGCACATTTTTATGTCAGTATATGCTTTTCAATTCTTTTGGTTATATACCTCGCAGTGGAACTGCTGGTCCTCTGGCCACTCTGTGATTAGTCTTTTCAGGAACTGTAAAACTCTTTCCCAAAGCAATCCCACCACATAACATTCCCACCGGAAGTACGTGAGCATTCCAGTTCCTCCACTTCTTTGTCAACATGTGTTATTATCCAACTGCTTGATTACGTCTATCCTAGTGGTTTCTCATTGTGAATTCAATGTACATTTCTCTGACAGCTGAGGGTGTGGACTATCTTCTCATATACCTACTGGCCATTTACACACCTCCTTTGGAGCAAGGTCTATTCAAATGCTAGCCTATTTTTTAAATTGGTTATTTGCTTTTTTATTATTTAATTGTAAGAGCTCTTTATATATCCTGGACACCAGTGCTTTATCAGATATATGATCTGAAAATAATTCCTCCCATTCTATGGGTACATAAATTAAAGTTTCATTGAATGTAGACATGAGGTGGCATCTTTTTATTTTTAAATTCCAGATTGGTCATTTAGTTTCAGGAAAACAGCATCATCTGTCACATCAAACTGTGATAGTGTAAGTGTGATTGGCTTTACAGTTTTATTTCTATTTTAGCTGTTAATCTGTTTCATTTTCCTAGTCGTATAGAAGTTACCTACATAATTAATATGTAGTTTTGTATTTTAATACATTTTGATAACATTAGAATGAGAGAATTACATAAGAATTATTGGGGTGCTTGGGCAGCTCAGTTGGTTAGTCATCCAACTCTTGATCCCGACTCAGGTCTTGACCTCAGGGTCTTGAGATCAAGCCAGTGTTTCAGGTGCTTAAGGCTAAGTGCTTAGGGTTCTCTCTCTCCCTCTACCCCTCCCTCCAGCTCTCCCTCTCAAAAACAAAACAAAACAAAAACAGAATAAGAATTACTTAAATGAACACTGTCTTTTAAAATATCAGCTCTTTTGTATTATGCTAAGTGAATTAAGTCAGGCTGAGAAGACAAATGCCATAGGCGTTCACTCATATGTGGAATCTGAAAAAAACAAAGGAATAAACATATAAAAGAAAAGCAGAATCAGACCTATAAATACAGAGAACAGACTGCTGGTTGTCAGAGCGGAGAGGTGGGAGGCTGAGCAGGATGGGGGAAGGGGACATAAATTTATGGGTACATAAATTAAAGTTTCATTGTAAGCTTCCAGTTACAGAATGAATGAGCCGCAGGAATAAAAGACACAGCCCGGGAATACAGTCAATGATCCCGCCCGCAGCAGGGTTGTATGGTGACAGATGGGAGCTGTGCTGCGGTGAGTGCAGCATAATGTATAGAGAAGTTGAATCATTATGTTATACACCTGAAACGAATGTAACGTTGTGTGTCAACTATATTCAAATAAAAAAAAATTTTTTTAAGAGTCAGCTCTTTATTTTTCAAACACTGCCTTAGCCTGTAAATTCCATGAGGCTGACAGGTGAATTCCGGGAGCTGCCTGCCATGCAGTTGGTATATACAGAACACCCAGCAAATAATGCAGGAGTGGCTGATGATAGGACTGATTTCAGGACAGACCCTGAAGCTTCTGGAGCTGCTCTCCTCTATCGAGCACGTGTCACCAGTCCCGGGTATTAGTTTGGCCTGTCCTTCTATCCCCAGTGCTTGGGCAAGAACACTATATTCCAACCTCCACAGAACTGGACGCAGTTCTGACCCAGGCTCTGCCAAGAAGGGTAGGAGCTAACCTTTACTGAGCTCTTCCTAGTTTCTGTGCCTTTCTTCTTCATCCTCTCTATGACCTTGTAAGGGAGTTAGCATCTTGCTTTGCCAGTGGGGAGACTAAGGCCAGGAAAGGTGAAACCCACCCCCCACACAAGGTTGCTCATGCTGGTGAGGGATTCCATGTCAGGCAGAATGACTCAAAAACCCCATTCTTACTTCTTTGTCCTGCTGTCCCCAGAAAGCGATGGGTCTGTTCACGCAGTCAAGCCATTTGCAAGTTGGCTTAGCATGAGTTTGAGCCTGGAATCCATCAAAAAGGCCTATCAGCCTTGACCCCAGCAGAATTTGTAGCCAGAAGTCTCTGTTCCCTGCTCTTGTTAGAGGAGAACCGGCTTGCCAGTAAGTTCTGAGAGCCTGGGGTCTTCCCAGTGTCACCAGTTCTATGGCAAGAGTCCAGTTGCACAGGCAGGGAGGCAGCCCACATTGAGAGCTGTCTGAGGTAGCTCTCATTTCTCTCTTTATGCTGGAGGCTTGCTGGCAAACCACAACACCATCATTTCATCCTTTGCTTCAGAAAACTTTGCACTGCCATGTGGAGCCCACTCAGCTGTCACTCTTCACTCCCCAAAAGAGTTTTCCCTGGGGTTGGGAGTCATCTGACCCAGCAGTGCCATTTAAGGTCAGTGGAAGAGCCTCATATCAGACTAGAGATCAGGAAAATCCAGAAAAAGCCTCCTGATGTTTAATGCTGGCCCATCCAACACACTCAGCAATCAGAGGGTATGAATTGGATAGACTGCATGGCCAACCAGAGCACTTGGCCTACAGCCGTGGAGGAAATACTATAGTGTGTGCCCCTCACCCTTCTGGGGTTGCACCCGGGGTTCCAGTCTGAGAAGAAGCAGAGTAGACCTTCAGAAGACTTCAAATTTGCAGGCAAAGACCATAAGGAAGCTGTTGGAAATAAACTTCATATTCTATTTTTCTGTGGCCGACTGAACTATTTGATTCTATTCTTTGCCCAGCGCAGGGAAATGCTTCTTTTTCCTTCCTGGCTTTCAGTTATTTTCCATTTTAAATACCAGGGGAAAATACCAACGTTGCGCACTGTCTGGACTCCTCAAATAGTTTGTGTCTGATTTGTGCCCAATTTTGCCATAGCTCTTCGGACAGAAAACATTGGATCGGACCTTTAAAAATTTAACAAATTTTACTTCCAGCACTTAGGCAAATCCTCAATGTGCAAACAACTGACAGACTGTTTCCATTTTCATTAGGGTGTTTGTTTTTGTCATCAGAGGCAAAAGCCCCAGAGCACAGTGGTTTAAAGTATATGTGAAGCTCATTCCAGCCCAGAGGTGTTTAAGGAGAACAACCTGCTATATTTATTTCCCTTGAATGGATATCATCTTTAAATGGATTTTTCATATTACGAATGGAAAAATGAATTTTTCACAAACTGAATGGACAATTATTTTTTTTATTGTTACTTAATTTTTTTTCCAGTGTTCCAAGACTCATTCCCCATTCCCCACACCCAGTGCTCCACTCAATAGGTGCCCCCAGCACCCACCACCAGACTCTCCCATCCCTCCACCCCCTCCGTCCAAGTCCCTCAGTTTTTTTCTGTGTCCAAAGTCTCTGTTGCTTCATTTCTCTCCCTGGATCACCCTACTTCCCATTTACTTTCCTTCTCCCACTGTCCTCCAGGTTACCCCTCATGTACCGCAAGTAAGTGAAACCATGTGATACTTGTTTTGATAGTATTTTTAAAGAAATGTTTAAGTCTGTGCCTGTGTATAATTAATGCCGTCTATTCATGACTATTGGTAAACCTGTTGTGGCTTTGGAGGGGCCTTTCAAAGGTAATAAATGCCCTTCATAGAATGTTCCAGTCTACAGAGACCAGAGGCATGCCTATGCGGTGGAGATTTTAGGCATCATTACATGTTTTGCCACAATCCGAAATGAAGTACTTACTAGACACTAGGCATCATGCTTGGAACTAGATGTATCCATTTGGATAAGAGGCTATTTATGATCTCAAGGAGTTTGCAGAAATAATACAGGATGTGTATCTGGGTCATTATAATATGGGTGGAGAGGTTTCAATGCATTAGTACAGGTAGAACATGTAGGACCCCCAGAGAAAATTTCTTTTCAACCAAAGATTAGGAAAAGCCTTCCTGAAAGAGGTGACCTTCCAAATGGGCTTTAAAGAAAAGGCAAGAATTCAACAGTATGAAGTGGGGTCAAGGCTGAGGGCTCAGTATGAAGAGAGACAGAAGTAGAAAGGTCTGGGTATTTTCAGAGGAAACTAGATTTATAGAAAATTGACAAGCCAAGGGAGGTGCCTATGGGGTACTATGCACATGAGGGGAATGGCAGTGGCCCTAGGATATGGCTAACAGGAGGAAGACAAGGTGGGTTCCAGGGCATGGTTGGGGCTATATGTGGCAGTTGCACTGGGGTGATGAGGCAGCCCCCACTGACTCTGCTTCCATTATGAGGATCATTGGCCTATGGATCACAGCTGAAGATGGAGACAAATGTCAAACTGTCCTCAGTGCTCCCAGGAGTCAGGGGATAGTTGTTCTCTCACTAACTGCCTAGATGTGGACCCATAAGCCAATATGAGAGCCTTAAGTGTTTGAGAAAATTATCAGTGTTCTGCTCTATCTTGAACCACATTGTGGGGGTCAGAAAATGTGGAACTCTAGGAAAACCAATCTTGGCTTCAGCAAGGAAGGAATCTTAAGATGTCCACACTGCCTTCCAAGTAGTCTTCTGCTCAAATGATCCTAGCCATCCAGGAGAACAATCTCACCCCCACACTGAGCTGGTGGCATTCCAAATACCTCAGTCCCCACTGGGACTTTCTTCCTCATCTTAGAAAAGGGTGATGCCCAAGGGATGCTGACAAAGGCAAGATGTCAAAAGTGGCAAAGAGAAAACTGAAGCTGACACTCTTGTTCCTGCTTAGCTTCTCCTTCTGGGGCTGAACTGCATGTCTCGCTCTTCAGTTCCTGAGGCTCAGAAAGACATTGCAACAAGATAAATCACCAGTAGTACTGGTTTTCACTGGGAAGCTTGCCATGTGCAGTCACATTACACACATAAAATTTGATTAGAGACTCAATTCTGCCCCATAGCTGCAAGTTAAAGTCTTCAGAATATGATTCCATCAAGGGCAGGGTTTTTCTTTGACCATCTTTCTGGACCTTAGAATCACAGACTATTAGATCTCAAAGCTGAAGAGTTCATCCAGTGTAGCATCTCCCAATGAGGGGAAAAAAACCTCTCAAGTGTTCCTCAAATTGCTGGTCATCATTTTTGCTCAAACACTTCCAGCAGTGAGAAACTTACTGAATGAGTCACCCATGATGGGTCCAACATGATGCAAAGTCAAACCACAGCTCAAGCTTATGCGTTTCCAAAACTACCTATCCAAGTAAATGATTGCAATTTTGAACTTTTAAGCTCATGCAATTTGAGGTCCAGCTGACCCAGCCTAAGTTTGTAGTTGAAAAGCCCAAGGGCATTGGAGAGATGAGTAATCCTTCAGTGTGGTTTCTTGATGGACACAGTAGACCAGAGCATTTTTCCTTTTCCAGCTTGATGCCATTGCTCTGGTTCAGAACTTCATCATCTCAAGTCTGGATATGTGCAATAGTCTCCTGGTTTCCCACCTTTACCCTTGACCCTTCTATTCCTGACCTGTGCCCACAGCATCAGTAGATTGTTTCCCTCCTCCTTTGGAAGTTTAAATCTGTACTGTCCCTCATCCCATAGTCCATACAATGGAGTCCAAACTCCCCAGCATGGTATTTGTGGCTCCAACCCAAGATCCCCATGGCCCAGCTTTATCTTCCCATCTGGCTTCCCCTCCTTCCAACCCAGACACTAGTCCTGTGTTATATTCGCATAAAATCACTTGTTCACTAACTAATAATCTCACATACATCTCTGTAATTCCACAAGTCTTGTCTTTCTCTCCCCTGGCCATTGTTCAAAACCCAACTCAAATGTACTTTTTTTTTAAAAGACTTTGTCTTCCCTTCAGCCCTTTAGCCCCAGATCTCCTTCTGGGCCCCTTCTCTGGGCTACACCACACTGAGCATCACACTCTGGATACACACATTATTACACTGCTGATGTCTGTGTATATCTCTGCATCTTCTGCTGAGATGTGCCCCTTGAATTTTAAGTCATGTCTTGTTCATTCTTATGTCCTCAGTGCCTGGCAGAGTCATGGATTGGTATACATTGATTGAATCCATGAATAAATAAATAAATGCATGGATAGAGGTTCAATGTGTGTTCATGGAACTACCAGACAGAGGTCAGTGAGTTCTCCTTATTATCAACATTGACAACAGGTAAAGGAAATTAGACACAGCCCCTTCTGTCAAGGGGTCTAGATAAGAAGACAAGACATAAATATTTAAAAATATTTAAAGAGTGATTATCTTGACCAGGGATAGTTTCTGTCCTGTATCTCTTTTGAAGTTAAAGCAGTCTAGAAAAACCACAAACATGTAAAACTCAGCCTGGCTCATTCACCTAGTAGGTATTAAGGCTAAGTCTGATTCTTCTGTTGGGAGCTGTGAAGGCCACCTGGGACCAGCAGGTGTGTTGGATGAATCTTTACCTTGGTGAGCCTTAGCAATGACCATACACTTTCCCTTTCTTGGTCTCATTTTAGCCTCACAAAAATCAGGGAGGTGGTAGTATTACTATTTCCACTTTGCAGATATGCCATGAACAACTACAGCAAAACCTTCCAAGTGAGTCAAATGTGGAGCTTCCCTTCCTCCAAGTCATTTGTGTGTTCCTTACTTCATTTGATGTGCACTGAGTACCTGTTTGATGCCGCTATTCTAGGTGCCAAGAGCACAGATAGACATGGGACCTGGCTCTTCTCCTGGAGGGAGATCTAGCTAAGTGTGACACATGCAAGAGTTACAAAAGTCTACCCTAAATGCCATCTGCCCCTCCTTAAATACTGAAGCAGGTGCTATGTCTTTCATTCATTTGATCTTTCATGAGAACTTATATGGGGACATAACATTGGACAGTAACATTCAATCACTCTAACCCCTTGTTTCTTTTCAGCTGTGCGAAAACTCCCCAAGGATAGATTGGATCTTACAAGTCTTTGGACTTGCTGCTGGATTTATGTAATGTACACAAGTACATGTTATAGGCTCTGCCAGTGTGGTAGTTTTGGATCATAACTCACAAGGATGTAAGAGAAGCTCTACTGTTCTCTTACTGTGTAACTTTGGCCAAGTTGTACCAGTTCTCTGGACTTCAGTGTATTCATCTGTGAAATGGGGATAATTGTCTCATCCCAAAGAGGATATGTGCAGATATTTCAAAAGCAGTGAGTTTCCTTTCTGCAGCATCTTTACTTTCAAAAGTAGAGTTGCAAGAAGAGGGCCTTTGGGGCACTGGTTATCCACTGGGATGCACACATCCTCTCTTTCAACTCTTCTCCCCATCCTCCAGCCATCCATCTGCTCCTTGTTGCTGTGGTCTACTCCACTGGTATCCAAGCTGCTGGGAATATTGGTGGGTCAGTGGTGGACTGTGAGCTTGAGACCCACAAATTGAGGAAATGATAAAATGCCTTTATGGTTGGGAAATGGCAGGAGTCATCTGATATATCTGACCTTGCTTCAGGCCCTGATGAACCCAGAGACAAGCCCCCACTGGTTATACATCTATACTCAGAAACTGGTCAATTTGTCAGGTCAGAACCATCTAGTCACTGAAATACCAGTTAAATGTCAGCAGTGGGGAAACCAACGAAGATGGCTTTTTAGTGGAAGAGCAGTCAGTTCACTCTTAGTTTACACTCGCACCCAGTGGGCTTTGTTTGCCTGACCCTATGCTCCCCCACCCCAGGAATCTCTCTACCAACTGTGACAGGTGCAAGGGCAGAAAGGGAACACTGAGATCCTGATTCCTCTGACTTCCATGCCATGCTCCATCTACCCTACTCATGGCCTACTATCCCCACCCTGATAGGCTCATGTTCGTATAGTATTCTCTCTACCTGTAACGCTGCTCCCGCCCCACCCTCCCCCACCTTTCACCCCTGATGAACACGCCAGCTCAAGGATGGCCTATCTTTAGAATTCTTTTTTGAATATCCCAGCCCTTAGGTGGGTGGAGGAGGGAACTCACCTCTCTCCTTACCCTGAGAGACACCTGACACATTGCTGGTTCTTCCCTATTTACAGTAACACTCTACTCCTGGGAGAAAGGACCAAAGGAGCTCCTGTGCTGTGCAAGATGCAGAATATGTCCAAAAACTCAGCTAGCCTCCCCTGATGATGAGAATCCACATGCATTGCTTACAGACCTGGCCGCACACAAACTTGGCCACACTTGTTGGCTTCAGGGACCCTCTTCAAGCCTTCTTTTTCTACCTGTAGAATAAGGTGGGAGCGCCAGGTGACTTAAAATGTCCCTTCCAGGTGCTCTCTCTGAGTCTCCTAAGGGGAATTTCTCCATGAACCTACTTTGGACTTCTCCAGCAGAAGCACCTATTCCTAAGCTGTGTGTTCAATGGACTTCAGAGTGGGTACACTACGTGGCAGTGCCACCTCTCCAGAGGACTTATTGGTGACATATGATATGCACCCCATGCCCAAGCCCTTAATCATCATGCCCAGTGAGCCAGGCATTCCTGTGGCATCAGCTGGAGGAAATTTCATCCAAGAAAGCAATGCAATAAGCCATCATGGCTTTTGTGGTGGCTCAACATTACATTTTTGAGATTCATCCACCTTGTTGCATCCAGCTCTACTCATTCATGTTAGCTGCCGTATGTTACCCATTTATGTGACTATTCTAGGTTATCTAGCTTCCCATCAAGGTGCACTGAGGCACTTTCCATTTTTTCCTCATTCTGCATTCTGAGCGAGATTTCAGTGGGGGAATATCCTTGTCCTTGCCCATATGCAGAAATTTTCCAAAGTTACTGTAACTTCTGCTCCTTTAACTATGTTCCACATATAGAAAAAAAATGAAGACTTTTGCCAGTCTGATGGATGGGTTTTTCTTTGGGTTTCTGTTCTATTATCTATTTTGACACTTTATGGCTGGATACATACCAATTTACAATTGTTATTTCTGCTCAGGGAACTCTTTTTTTTTTGCCATTATACATTGACCTTCTTTATCCTTAATGACCTTTTTTTTGGTCTTAAAGTTAATTTTGTTTAAAACTAATATAGCTACTCCAGCTCTCTTTTTATTATTATTTGCCTGGGGATATATATATCCTTATCCTATTATTTTCACCTTTTTGGGTAATCTATATTTTATTTCCCCACTAAAGATTCCTTAATAGTTTTAAAAAAACTTAGAAATCTCATTAAATCATTCCGCTCAGTCACAACACTCGGTTGACATGGAGGGAAAACCTTATCATTCTTTTGCCATTTCGCTTATGTAAGTACTTTGGCTGCACACTGCTTTTCTAGAGCGATTTTTCTTTAGCCAGGAGAAACAACTCTTTAAGTTCATCTCTTTAAGAAAAAAAAAAGCCCATCTCTTTAAAATGATGGTATTCTAAGAAAAGCACTGGTAAGAGATAGGAATATGGGAACAATTAAGTTTTAATTATTATGAACACAAACTCCACATCATGGAAGATTATAGAATATTCAAATAAAAATTATGAAACTATTTAAGTGCCTGTAACAAGAGCATCTTTTCTACTTTGCTAACTAATTTGGGGAGATTAAAAATCAAAATCAAGGCAAAACAGCAATTCTGAGTATGTGGACACCTATGACAATGAAGAATGAAGACATTTTGAATTATGGAAACAGAATTTTGAATAAATTCAAATGCCTCCATATTTGCAGATTTAAGTAATTTACCTTTCCCTCAAACATTTTTTTAGAGCAATGTAATGTTTTGTTTTTAAAAATTCAGTTCAGGATATTGACTCACCGCCTTTTTTGGTAAAAGACAAAAAAATTCTGAAGGTAAGTATTACCTT
The DNA here is from genome assembly GCA_004023965.1 of Spilogale gracilis. Classification (NCBI taxonomy): domain Eukaryota; kingdom Metazoa; phylum Chordata; class Mammalia; order Carnivora; family Mephitidae; genus Spilogale; species Spilogale gracilis. Next base: position 126,635 of record PITA01002162.1, on the reverse strand, counting down.
CAAACCAGCCACAAAATAGAGTTCAAACTTAACCAAGGCACAGAAGTTTTGAAAACATACAAATCTGATATTTTGTAGGAAAAGAGAATAGAAAATCACAGTAAAAATTAAAATGACACCATACAAGGGGCGCCTGGGTGGCTCAGTTGGTTGAGTGACTGCCTTCGGCTCAGGTCATGATCCCGGAGACCCGGGATCGAGTCCCACATCGGGCTCCCTGCTCAGCGGGAAGCCTGCTTCTCCCTCTCTCACTCCCCCTGCTTGTGTTCCCTCTCTGGCTGTGTTTCTCTCTGTCAAATAAATAAAAAATCTTAAAAAAAAATTAAAAAAAAATAAATAAAATGGCACCATACAAAATATCATGGATTTTTTATGAAGGAAATTAATATTTAAAGCTTAAATATTCTGATTTTAACAGTAACTTTTAGGAATTTGAGGTTTAAAATGTAAAAGTAGTAGACATATTTGCCCTCTTAAGCATTTTTAAAAAGTAAAAACAAGAACAAAATGAACCAAACCCCAGAGCATACATGTAAAAGAGGAGGCATTGCCGTATAGATACATTTTTAACTTTTATCTGTATTTATTTTGTCCATTCTTATTAAAACATAACACTCTCAAAGCATTCCATACAAATAGGAAAACGTCTCACACTTACATGAAAACATTTAATATTACCTAGATATTCCTCATGCCTAGAACAATGCTTAAATAAATCCCCCGCAAAGAGTGATTATTGTCATGAAACATACCTGAACCATATAAGAAGATCAGGTATCATAGTCCTCTGAAAATGGCAGTGATATTCTTCAGTATTATTACAAAACAATCATGACTACTCTTTCTGCAGGAATTGTTTTGCTAGCAAATATTGCTCCTTTGTGGATTAAATGAGGCACTGAGCTATAGTAAAAGCATCTGCAATCCATTCAAAATTGCCATGTGCTGCTGCTCGTGTGGAAATGACCTATAATTAGTGTCCAGCTCTGCTGCCTCCAGTTCTTTCCCGCTGTATTGTGCTTCCACTCGGGCTCATTTTGTTAGAGCTCGAAGAATTCCGATCAGCATTTTTTAGACTGTCTCAGCTTCTGCTTTGTGTGGGAACATCCTATTTCCCATCAGCATTTCAAAGATTTTTCACTGGGTATAAAATGGTCGATGGCTAGTTTTCATTTTGTCCTTCCCAGCACGTTCAAGATATCATTTTCACTGCCTTCTGGCTTCCTGTTTACTGCTTGGGAATCATTACTCTTGTTTTTCCTTTCCCACGTTGAAAGCAATGAGTCTTTTTCCTCTAACTACTTTTTTTTTTTTTTTAAGATTTTATTTATTTGACAGAGAGAAACACAGCGAGAGAAGGAACACAAGCAGGGGCGAGTGAGAGAGGGAGAAGCAGGCTTCCCGCCGAGCAGGGAGTCCGATGTGGGACTCCATCCCGGGTCTCCGGGATCATGACCTGAGCCGAAGGCAGTCGCTTAACCAACTGAGCCACCCAGGCACCCCTCTAACTACTTTTGATATTTTCTCTTTTCTTAATTTCTCAGCGATGACACCATGATGTGCTTAAGTGAGTCTTTCTTTGTCTTTATTCTATTTGGGGTTTGGCAACCTTCTTGGATAGATTAATAACGTCTTCCATCAATTTGGGGCTAATGTCAGATATCCTCTTTTCAGATATTGCTTCTACCTCATTTCCTCTCCATCTTCTGGGATTCTAATCACATGTATGTTAGAGCATGTCTCCCATGCTCTGCTTTTCATCATTTATTATTTTATTTAGTATTGCTTTTAGTATTATTTTATAATATTTCCTAATAGAAATTTGCTAAATATTTGGAAGTTAACACATTTTTAAGTGATCTATGGATTAAAGAATACATGGTGAGAGAAATCAGTAAGTATTTCAAAAAAATGAAGAAATAAAAATACCAAAATTTGGAATTTAACAAAATCAGTGTTTATGGGGAACATTTGTAGCATTAAATATATGTAATAGAAAAGAAAAAAGTCTGAAATTAATAATCTAAGAAACAACAACAAAGTAAGCCCAAAGTCAGTCAAAGGAATGAAACTAACAACAAAGTTGAGAGAACTCAATAAAATAGAAAACAAAGTAGCAACAGCAAAAATCAATGAAACCCAAGGTAATTTTTTCACAAAATTGAGGATTGATAAACCTCAAATTAGACTGATCAGAAAGAAAAGAAAGAAGACCAGATTTCCAGAATCAGAAAGGGGAAAGTTGGCATCACTACCGATGCTACAGACACTATCAGCTCTAAGGGAATTTTTAAACAACTTTATGCAGATATATTGACAATATAGAGTAAATTGATACATCCACTGAAAGACGGAAATAGATTCAAAACAGAAATTACCAAAATAGATTCAAGAAGAAAATCTGAGTTGATAGCTATTAAATAAATTAAATTCATAATTAAAAATCTTTTCACGAAGAAAATTCCAATCCCAAATGTCTTCACTAATGATTTTTTTGAACAGTTCAGAAAGAAATAATGCCAACTCCACACAAATTTTTCAGAATATAGAATGGAGGTACCTCGTCCCAACTTGACACATAAAGGCCTGATGCCAAAACAGAAATAAAGATATCACAAAGATATGATAGATCAGTAACTCTCATCAGTCCCTCAAGCACTAAAGTCTTTGATGAATATTAGCAAGTTAAATCCAACAATATATAAAGAAAGATAGGACATGATGACTAAGTAGAGTTTATCCAAGGAAGCAAGGTAAGGTGAACATTTGGAAACCAATGTAATTCACCGTATTAACAAACTCAAAAAAGGAAAACAATATGACTATCACAATAGATGCTCAAAAAATCATTTGTGAAAACATAATATCTCTTTGTGATTTTAAAAAAACTCAAGAAAACTAAGAATAGAAAGGGATTTCCTTAACCTGATAAGTTCTTTTTTAAAAATCTAGTTAACACTTATTTTTTCTGGAGATAATAAAGTTAAAGAAAGATAAAAAAAAATCTAGTTAATATCACATTTAATGGTGAAGGACTAAATACTTTCTAAGATCGGGAACAAAGCAAGAATGTATGTTCTCATACTGTTTATTCAATATTGCACTAGTGGTCTTAGCTAATGCAATAGGGCAGGGGGGAAAATGCCTTAAATTAGCTTGGAAATGAAGAAGTAAAATTGCTTTCATTTATCAATGATATGATCATGTTCACACAAAACTCTTATCTATATAAAGTTATAAATCTTATCTATAGAAAAAGTTACTGTAATGCACAACTGAGTTTAGAATAGCTAAAAATATAAGTCAATATTTTAAAAATTAATTATTTTTTATACTAGCTAAAATGTATTATTCCATATACTACAACAAATAGCTGGAAATTAAAAAATTTAAATACCACTTACATAGTATTAGCCTCAAAAATACAAAATATTTTGGGATAAATTTATAAAAATATGTGCGTGACCTATACATTAAAATCTATAAAACATTAATGAGGCAAATGAGGCAAATAACCTAAACAAATAGCCTAAATAAATAACCTAGATAAATGGAGAAATATATCATATTTGTGGATCATATGACTTTGTATTGTTAAGTCATTAATTGTCCAAAAACTAATCTGTAGGTGCTAATCTTAGCCAAAATCTGAGCAACATTTTTGTAGATATCAGCAATACAAATTAATAACTATCAAAGAAATTTTATTTATAATTAAAAATCTCTCCACAGAGGGAATTCTAGGTCCAGATATCTTTACAGATGATGTTTTTAAACACTGAAGGAGTTCTAATTTACTGGACAAGTGAAGGACCTAGAATAACCAGAGTATAGTTAGAAAAGAGAACAAAGTCAGAGAACTACTTGATTTCTAGGCTCACTATAAAGCTTCAATAATCACATAATCAAGATACTGTGATATTGACATAAGCATAAGTAGAATAGATTCCAGAGAATTATATTATATATATAATCAGCTGAAGCCTGAGAAGGTTTGCAGGGTTTTTCAATGAGGAAAGGATCATCTTTCAATATATTATGCAGAAAAAACGAACTTTGACTTTTACCTTATGCCATGCACAAAGTTAAATTTGAAATAGATCATTTGACCAAGATTTAATAACAACCACAGTACACCTTCTACCAAAAAAAAAAAAAAGATAAAACATCTACCACCTTGGAGTAGGCAACCATTTGTTAAACAAAACACACACAAAAACACAAACCATTAAAAAAAATGAATGGAGTGAACTTTATCAAAATTAAAACTCTTTCTAGAGATATCTTTAAGAAAATAAATAAAACCAGCCACATAGTGATAGAAAATTTAATGTTTATATTTCTAACAAAATTCGTGTATCTTGTATCCACAACTTATAACTTGATAATAAAACACAAGCCCAAATTTTTTAAATGGGCATAAGATTAAAGAGACACTTCACAAGAAAATGAATGTCTTACCAGCTATGAGACAAGGTCCAAAGTCTTTGTCAGGGAGACCCAAATTAAACCAAACTGAAATGCCACTTTACATTTCAAACAAAGGAGAAACGAAAGGCTGTCTATCAAGTGTTGCCAAGGGTGTGAACTGCTGGTGGGGCTGGAAGATGGTACATCCACTTGAGGACTCAATTTAGCAGTTTCCTAAAGAAGTGAAAAACTAGGGCCCAGTCGTTCTATTCCTAGGTATTTAGCTAAAAGAAACGATAGCGTAAGTCCTACAGAAGATTCTACACAATGTTCTTGGCAGTTTTATTCATAATAGTCTCAAACCAGAAACATTGCAAATGTCCATCAACAGGTAGATGGATAAGCAAATGGTGATATCTTTATCTGATGGAATATTATTAAGGAATAAAAAGTGCATCAACTCTTTTTTTTTTTTAAGATTTTATTTATTTGACAGAAAGAAACACAGCGAGAGAGGGAACACAAGCAGGGGGAGTGAGAGAGAGAGAAGCAGGCTTCCCGCCGAGCAGGGAGCCCAATGTGGGGCTTGATCCTGGGTCTCTGGGATCATGACCTGAGCCGAAGGCAGTCGCTTAACCAACTGAGCCACCCAGGTACCCCTACATTAACTCTTGTACAGCAACACGGATGAATCTCAAAAACACGAGGCTGAAGAAAAGAAATCAAAGAGCACCACTGTATGATTCTCTTTATCTGAAACTCTAAAAAAAAACCCCCAAAAACAAAAAATAAGTCAAATCTGTGGCGACAGAAAGCTCATCAGTGGTTGACTCCGGCTGTGGTTTGAGTGAAAACGATCGGGAAAGGTCCCAGATATATATTGATCCTGGTGCTGGTTGCATGGATAAACCACATTTGTTAAAAATCATTGAACCTTATACTTAAGAGTGGATGCATTTGTTCTACACAAATTATTCTTCAGCAAAATTGATTTTAAAACATGCAGCATGAATCTCATGCTAATAAAAGAAATTCAGTTTTACCAATGAGAAATGGAGGTACCGAGGTGTTGCTTAAATGCACAAGGGTCCCAGAGCTAAGAAGTGCTGACCTGGGACTGAAAACATTTGTGTCTCTTGAAAGCCTACAGATTTAGTCTGCACATTGTCACTGCATGCTTACGGGAGTGGGAGTCTGCTTACATACCTGTCACATACACATAATAATACAATAATAAGACTGCCTTATAGCTGTGGAGGAAATTCTGCTTTTTCCAATTCCTCTTGAACTGGGTACTCATCGGATTCTTACAATAGCTGAGCGCGATGTAGTTCTCGCTGTATATGCACACCCATTTTATAGATGAGAAAACTACCAAGGCTGCAGTGCTGGCCCAGGGCTAAGGCAGAGCACAAGGCTTCAGGTGTGGAGGTCTGCGGCTCTTGCGACCAGTCTCCACCTCCCAGCGTGTGCAGCCCCATGCAGCAGAGCGAGTCGGTTTGCACCTGTGCTCCCGTCACCCCACCTGGAGAACAGGGGAAACTGCCTTGTGTCCTCAGCTCCTTCTGATCCCATGGTCCCCACTGTGCCTGGCACACAGTAGCTAAGTCACCGAGGCCCTGACCGATGGGCTGACACATTCCCCCAGCGCTGGCCTTTGGAGGATTTTATCTTAAAAGGCAAATAATGCTGAGTCATAAAAGATATGCAGGTTTTAATTTTTAAAGTATTTCAGAAACACCTTAATGATATAAACAATCCATCTTCCTTAGGGGAGAAAATTCAACTACACGATCAGGAAGGAAACAAGACTCCCCCAAATGTGCCCAGAGACACCTATTATTAAACTATCACAAATGTCTTCCAAACCCCTTCTGTGCATTTATCCAATGTACGTAGATAACAAAAGTGATACCTCACTGCACTGTGTTTTTCCTTGGGAGAAATTAACGGGACAGAGACAGAGAAGGAGAGATGGGGTGGGAGAGGTGAGGAGCGGTGGGGAGAAGGAGGGAAAGAGCATACAGATCTAGAGAAACCGTCCCTCCCGACTCCTTCAACCACTCCTGTAAACGGAGCACTCCGCCTGCCTAAAATCTGAAATAAAATTAGAGTGAGCAATGAGAGCCACAGGGGCACCCCAAAGAAGGAAAAACGTCTTGGAGGAGAGGACATTTGGAAAATGGTCAATGGAGATTCTTATATTTGTACTATTTGCTCTTTACAAAGATCTGTTTAGAAAGTATTTGTTTACTTCTATAAAAGAAAAAGAAGGAAAAGGAAGGTGAGATACTTTGGCAGGCCCCTGTCCCTTCCACCCGGGAGACTCTAGATGGCCATGTCCCTACCTGCCTCTGGGCTCCAGGGCTGCAGTCACATGCCCAGACCTGGGTTGTCGTTCAGCTGGCCCCTAGTACCCCAAGCAAGCTCCCCAGCTGTTTCAGCTCAGAGCCTCCCTGCTGGGCCCCCTGTCCTCGGGGTTTTTGCGACCATGTGGGTAAAGAAGCAAAGGGAATTAAGGGGTGTTCAGTGTCCCCGGAAGTTCTAGGGAGAGTGGGTCTCCTGTCTTTACCCCTGCCCTGAAACTGGTTCCTTGGGGGCAGTCACTGTGCTTTTGTTTCTTTTCTTTTTTTGTTACATTAAAACAAACAAGTGAGGGATTCCTGGGTGGCTCAGTTGGTTGAACGTCTGTCCAGCTCTTGGTTTCAGCTCAGGTCCTGGTCTCACGGTTCATGGAATGGAGCCCTCTGTCAGCTCCACACTCAGTGAGAGTCTGCTTGGGTATTCTCTCCATGCTCCTTCCCCCACTCGCACTCTCATTCTCAAATAAATAAATAAATCTTTAAAAAATAATAAAAGGAGCGAATAGCAAAACAAAGTTCTTGAGGAGGAACAGAAGGGCTGGAAGAAGGGCGGATTTTAGTTGAGGACGGTGACACATGGGTCTTATGATTCAGCGTGTTTCTATCTGAGACTCCGAAATAAGCTTCTAGAAGGCTTTAGAGTGTCGTTAGCAGGCTAGTCAACCCGGTCAGCTGAAGCTTTAGAAATGTGGACAAACCCCAAGCCAAATATGTCAACTGCACCACGGTTGAGAAACCCCAGTTTAGGAGTAAGAGATTACAGGCCAAAGTGGAGAACGTCTCTGAGCTCTGCCATCACGCCCTCCAGGTCATGGATCTTAGTTATCTGCTGCCTACAGAAGGATAGAGGGGATAGCAAGCTGGTGTCGAGGAGGAACTCTGGTCTAACAGATTGGATTAGAATCCACCTCGGCCACCCACTGGCTGGATGACAATTCACACTAAGCCTCGTCCCCCTTTCTGCATAATGGAGACAATACCCAACTCGCAGGAAGATGCAGTGCAGTAGAAAGAGACCCAGTCTCTCTGGCCAGAGATACGAGGCCTCTGCTCTGGTCTTGTTGAACCTGCACGTTCCCATCTGTAGAATGGGACCACTCCTCCTACTCCTAAGGGAGACTTGAGGTGATTATGATGTCTTGCTGTGGGTTTATCAATTATGAAATGTACCATCTGGTGGGAGATGTAGACAGTAGAGGATGCTGGAGGGGCGGAGGGGGGGGAGGGCAGGGAAAAAATGGGAACTCTCCAAAACTTTCACTCAGTTTTGCTAAGAACTTAAAACTGTTCTAAAAAATAAAGTCTATTTTTAAAAAAAGAAATATTCTATAAAACCTTTAGTAAAGTACACAAGGGCACAGACTAAGTACTCAATAAATGTTACCTATCGTTGTGACTAAAATTACTGGCAGGATTAAATGAGATTTTCTATGCACAGCAGCGTGCATGGGATACACAAGGAACACAGTAAGTATGTGTTGATTGTATGAGGGAACGGGTGCAGGAGGTAACGAGGAGGGAGAATGGAAGAAAGCATAGAAGTCAGGGAAATGAGGCATCCTGGTTCTGTCGGGTTTTGCTAGGGCATCATCCCAGGATCTCTGAGGACAAACACCAGGACCACTCCCTGATTAAAACAGCCCCTGCAATTGCACTACTGGGCATTTACCCCAAAGATACAGATGTAGTGAAAAGAAGGGCCACATGTACCCCAATGTTCATCGCAGCAATGGCCACAATTGCCAAACTGTGGAGAGAGCCAAAGTGCCCTTCAACAGATGAATGGATAAAGAAGATGTGGTCCATATATACAATGGAATACTATGCCTCCATCAGAAAGGATGAATATCCAACTTTTGTAGCAACATGGACTGGATTGGAAGAGATTATGCTGAGTGAAAATAAGCCAAGTAGAAAAAGTCAAGTATCACATGGTTTCACTTACTTTGTGGAGCATAAGGGGTAATATAGAGGACAGTAGGAGAAGGGAAAATAAATGGGAAGTAGGGTAATTCGGGGAGAGAAAGGAAACATGAGAGACTTTGGACACTGAAACAAACTGAGGGACTTGGAGGGGAGGGGTGGGGGGATGGGAGAGCCTGGTGGTAGGGACTGAGGGCATGTATTGCATGGAGCAGTGGGTGTGGGGCATGGGCAATGAATCTTGGAACCCTGAAAAAATAAAATAAATTTAAAGTAAAAAAAAAAAAAAAAACCACAGCCCCCTCTTCCTAGGTGGATGGAAGGTCCTAGGAACTTAACATGGCAAGTGGCAGGCTTGTATATCTTTGTGCGAACCCATGTGTGTGTGTCCCACGAGTTTTTGAAACACCTGCTAGAGCCCTGAGATCAGCTGTGGGGGGTGCAGCCCTCACAGTCACCTGCATTCAGATAGCCCTGGTCTGTGGGGGGGGGGGGTGAGCTCAGAGCAGGAAGGACTCCCATGGAGAGGCACAGGGTGTGGGCAAATTCCAGGGGGAACAGCTGGCTCAGCAGCTCCAAGGTGGAGCCTGGAAACACATGCCAAAAATAGGTATTAGCTCAGGGGCTCCGCGGCTGCAGGGTCGGCCATCTTTCCCTCTCCACTTTTCAGCCTGGACATCTAGGGACGTCGTATTTTGTCCTTCACGGTAGTCATGATGAATTAAAGGGGCTCCAGTCTCCTGTTTGACTGGGAACAAGCCTTTCCAGCTGCCCACTTTAACCCCCTCCCCCGCTATTGTGGGAGGCCTGAGACCACAGAGGCAAAAGTCTGCCTGAAGGACAGGCTGCTGGTTAGCGATTAGCTGCTGGCCCCATGCCGTGCCCACGGCGACTTCACATGCTCACTCTCCTACTCCCAACCGTCATCAAAGCTCCTTTAGCTTCTTCATTGTGTATTTTGGTAAGAATCTAATTATATGCAAACAGCTGTCTTTCTGGAACAGTAGTGGACTTTCCTGGTCCTCTGTCTTTTATAAATGTGCCACACGCCCAAGTTAACATCAGCTTGGTGGGTATGCCACTGGATGGCTCGCCTGCCTGCCACACGACACAAGATTGTCTCTGCTAGAATGTGGGTGGGCCACATTTAGGCAGCCTGAATCCAGCGTGATCAGTGGCATGATGTCCAAAGAGGAAATAATGCCTGTGGCAGAAAAGCTTGGGGGCCATCAATCATTCCAAAAGCACCTGTTTGGGGAAAAAAGTGCTTGTCAGTGCTGAGGACATTCACAGTATGCCCCGGTAATAAGATGCTGGGAAGGATTCAATTATGTCCAGCAGGAGGAGATGTTCAAGTCCTGCCCCCTGGTGCCTGTGAATGTAACCCTCCTTGCAAATCCCATCTCACCAGATGTTAAAGTCTTACTGGAGTAGGGCGAATCCAAATCTGATGTGACCAGTTTCCCTACAAGAAGAGAAAAGCCACAGAGAGGCACTGAGCATAGACACAGAGAAGAGAAGGCTGTGTGAAGATACAGAGACACACAGAGGGAAGACCCTGTGAATGGAGATTCCAGAGGTGAAGTAAGCATTGGGAAGAGTCAGTCAAAAGAAGGACTGGGAAGCCACTGAGGACACAGGGCCTATGCACTTCTCCAGTTTCAATTTTGGGAACACCAGACTCCTGACTTTTCTCAATTGCAGCTTGACCTCATTTGCACCTCCAACTTGTACCTCCTGGAACACATCCTTCTACTTTGGACAACAACAGAGATAATGTAGCATCTGCTAGCTGAATAGCCAATCACGTGCTCCCTAGTCAGTTACATTCTGCCAACACCAGTCAGAATTCCTTCAAAACAAGTTATGTAAGCTTGTGGGTTTCGCCTTTATAATCCTGCATTCCTCACTTGCAATTCAGAACCCAATTTCAATTTCCGTCCACTGTGGTTCCCAGATTACAACCTCTAGATGGCAGGAGACAGAACCGTCTTCTTAGCCTAGCCCAGGGCAGCTTCCTGATAGAACCCAGTTATTTTGGGGTGCTCTACAGCCTCCTCTTCTTGGTCAACAGTGGCCATGCGGAGGCAGAGGCAGAAATTGGGGTGATGCTACCACAAGCCAAGGGATGTCCGGGGCTTCCAGAAGCTGAAAGAGGCAGGGACGGGTCCTCCTCTAGAAGCTCCTAGGAAGCATAGCCCAGCTGACACTTTGATTTTGGACCTCTAGCCTTTAGGCCTTTGAGAGAATAAATGTGTTGTTTAAGCCACCCAACCTGTGGTATGGCACAATGAGTAGATGAAGGTAGACTCGAAGATGCAAAGTGTTTTTGAGGGAATTGGGTTCTACCACGGAACTGCACTGGGCTAGGAAGAAGATGGTTCTGTCTCTTATCAACCAGAGCTTGGTCCTAGTGAGCACAGTTGGACCAGGGATGACCCACTGCTGCCTAAACAGCAGAGCTGACTGAACGGGTTTCTTTCTGGGTCATAGCCACTCATCTCCTTCCTTAACTTGGCCAGATAAAGTCCAGGTTCTGAAGCCTATTGGGCCAGGCCCTCTGAGCCCACCCTTGCCTTGAGTTCTCTGCTCCCACCATGTTGGGTTTCCTGCATCCCCTGGCAGACCATGTACTTTTCCTTCTGATCTTTGCCTGGAATGCCTTTCCTTCTACTTCTCATGTCTTTCATGCACTTGTCCTTTTAAACTGGAACAAATGATTCTCAGTGAAGGCAAACATCACAATAAGGGAGGAAAACACCTACTTTCTAATGGAAACACACAAAACTCCTGGTGAAACAGGCTTGCCAAAACAAAAACAAAAACAAAACAACAACAACAACAAAAAAACCCACAAAAAAACAAAAACCAAAAACAGAAACAAACCAGAATCTCACAAAAGCTCTAGTTCTAACTACCAATTTGACAGAAAAAAAAACAAGCTTCTGAATCCACAGGGTTTCGATTAGCAAAACCCAGATAATGGGAAACTCTCCAGGACAAATTACATGGATGAGTTCTTCAGTAAAGCACTTGTAGGGGGGAAAGCCAGATGTTGGGGCCACCTACCAATCATGGTGCACAGAACTTATATGGAGTTCAAGTCAAATGGTAAACTTTTAAAGATGTATGACAAGTGAAGAAATGTAAACTCTGGACATTTGATGATCATGAGACTACTGTAAATTCTTGTTCATGAATATGCCCCAAGATTTGAAACACCCCTACGGACACCTGAAATCCAGCTCTGACCAGCAGCCCTCCCACCTGGGATGAGCTCGGGACCCCAAGCAGATCATGAGGACCTGGCATGTGCCTTGATTAGAATGTAATGGCTGTCTTGGGGGGGAAAGGGGTTCCTAGTTTTGGGACATACATGTTGACATATTTACAGAGGATATCCTGTCTCTAACTAGGAGAGGTAGCTGAGGGACAAGCAACAGGATCTTCTCAAATGAGTTTCCTGCTTATCTCATGAAGGTTCCTCCTCATCCTGAGTGGTGGGGACCTGGATGGTTCCTGAAGGTTCCTCCTCATCCTGAGTGGTGGGGACCTGGATGGCCCACTGGACCCCCATCACCACCACCCCCGAGGGCCAGGAGAGCGGCAGACAGACTTCACTTCCAGCCATCTGCTCTGGCCATATTTTATTTTCCATTGCTGGCCACCTCCCTCTTCTCTACTGGATTTTGAGGACACAGACACAATTCGAACAACTGAATTCTACTTGGCTGCATTAATAAATAATGAAGGGCAGCCTCCAGACTGAGGACTAAAAATGGAAAATGGAAGGGATGAGACCAACACTACAGATATGCTCTGAACCTGCTTTAAAAGCCATTCCGGGTGCGGGGCTTCAGTCACGCCCAGCCTGCTTCCATCTGGGCCTACGTTAATGGCTAGAACAATCAACCAGCTCTTCTTCCAGCTCCTCTCTCTCCAACCGCTCCTCCTCTTCCTTGATCACCTTGCTGTAGAAACAAACTACCGAGTTGTCTGATCATTTCTTCTTTCTACTGGCCAATGTCATCAGCCCAGTCGGGGGGTCTGTTCGTGTGTGTATGTGAACACATTTGGCTTCGGGGTAACATCTGGGTCTAGGTGGCAGTGCTTTCCTCTTGATCTCCAAGTACACATGAGATTAGTTGTCTTCTAGATTAGATTTCACAGAAGCAAGGACTTAGCATTTTGTGAAAAGTTGGCAGAGGTGGTGCTAAGCTACGATGCCCTTGGGGGACAGCGAAGAATCCCAGCTACCCCTATGCTTACCCTTGCATGGTGTGTCATAATTACCATCAAAATAGGCATTGGTTGTAGTCCTATGGTTCTCACTGGAAAGACATACACTGGAGGAGATCTAGATAGGTTAAAGAGGTTTCCTAGAAATGGCCAAAAATTCAGTCTCCTTTGGCTGTCCTATTAACCTAAGTGTTCCATGGATAGCTTTCCTGCTTACCAAAAATTGTTATAATAAAACTCAGATGAAGTAAGATACTCTGCATGACAACAAGGCTCATGTCCCTTAGTAGTGATCGTGGAAATGCAAGATGCAAAAGATGAAGGAAATAGAACCTAGGATTTGGAGTCAGAAAACAACAAAAATTTCATTTTATTACTTACAAGCCTGGAACAACTCTCTTAGTCTTCGCCCAATTTCCTTATTTGCAATGAGATTACTGTCTTGTTTATCATGTTGTCGAGAAGATACAGCAATATAAATTATGGTGCCTTTTTTAAAAAAAATACTTTATTTATTTATTTGACAGAGAGAAACACAGTGAGAGAGGGAACACAAGCAAGGGGAGGGAGAGAGGGAGAAGCAGGCCTCCCGCCCAGCAGAAAGCCTGATGTGGGACTCGATCTCGGATCTCCGGGATCATGACCTGGGCCGAAGGCAGTTGCTTAACTAACTGAGCCACCCAGGCGCCACCTAAATTATGGTGTCTTATGCACTCTAAAGTCTTCGTCATCAACACCATCACCAGTCATGTTGCCATCATCACTGTCAGCTGCACCTTTGTTCTTCCTTCTCTGTGGTCATTTGCACTACTGTCTGCATTGTGACCGGCATCAGGATCGTCAGCATAGCTGTCACGGCTGGGACACTCATCCACCATCATTACCTTGCCCATTTTTAGTACTTGGTCCAGTCACCTCTATCATCATTGTCCTCATCACCACTGCCTTCCTCACCACCCTCACCATCTTCAACCCCCATCTAGGAACCTCAAACAAGGGTGGGATGGCCTGCAGTTTGCCCCATCCACCCTACTGAAAGTCTGCCATAGATCAGCCACAAAGTGCGTCTTGAAGAAGTCCCATTTGTGTTAACTGGTACGGAATATTTGTTTTGTAAAAGACAAAAAAAAATCCATTCCTGCTCATGCTGAGCAAAAATAGCCAATCTCAAAAGGCTATATCCTGTATGAGTCCATTCATATCACTTTCTCAAAATAGCAAAATTATAAATGTGGAGAGCAGATTCGTGGTTGCTGGGAGTTAGAGAGGAGAGTAGGAATTGTTCTGAAGGTGTGACTGCAGGGACCCTTGTTCGGGAAGAATTCCGTATCTTGACTGTGGCAGTGATTACACAAATCCATGTGTGAGACACAGTTGCACAGAACTACACACACATACGTGTGACAATGAGCACTTTGAATGCTTGTAAAATGGGAAGGATCCAGATAGGTTCTGTGGGCCTTGCGAGGGTCAGTTCCCTGCTTGTATAAGACATCAGCATCAGGGGAAGTGGAAGGGAACTTGGGACCTCATTACACATTATTCTGCAACTTACCATGAATCTACAATTATTTCAAAAGAAAAAATTTTTGAAAGACACATTTCCTTCCAGGTCTGCCTCTGACCATTGGGTTAACTCAAGTACTACCGGGCTCCCCTGTCTCGCCCACCACTCCCCTCGGCCTCTTTCATCCAAGACATGCCATTTCTTTTAGGCCATGCTCTTCAGCTCGCTCCTGTTACTTTGCCAAGAGGCAAAGAAAAGAGAATAATGCCTGATTTGGGAGCCCAGGGAAAGTGACCAGGAGCTAAGCCAGCCCAGATATGTCACTAACACACGATCTCCTATGTGCTGAATTTCCTCATTCTTCAGTCAAATTAGAAGTGCTGTCCCCCATTTTTCCTCCTCCATGTCAAAGATTTTTCACTCCCATAAGTTGAGCAGTGTCAAACTTGTCTTTCCTCATTCCCAGCAGGACAGCTAGCTGAGAAGTAAGAGACAGAAAATCTAAAGTCACCAAACTCTGGATGCTAGTCCTCTGTGAAGCTATTTGGATTTATCCAGAATACAGCCTCTCCAAATGGACCATTGTCTTCCCGTCGGGGCCAGAGAACTCATTCCAGATGTCCCTGCAGGGCAGATGACACTTCATGGCTCCCCTGGGCAGCCTGCCTCTGTGGTGCTGGATCACATTTTAATACAAATGTTTCTCTTTTTTTCTTAATCTTGGGGAAAATCAGAAGAATGCCCCAGTATCTCACTGTCAGGGCCTTTGGTTAACTGATCAGCGTTCAAACAGGTGAAATGCACAGGGTGAGGAGGGCAGGGAGAGAGTGGCCTGGTCACCTGGAGCCACAAATCTCTGATGTGCTACAAGTGCGCAGTCTGCAGTCTCTCTTGTCCTAGTCCTGTGCTCAGTGCAGAGCCTGGAACTACATGGAAAGTAAAGGAAAAGTCACAATAGACAGCATTGGAATGGGGCTCTAAAAGATGAATTAGGATTGGTTGAATGGAGAAGGAAGGGCCTGGAAAGGAATCCTAAGTAGAAGAATCAGCAGGTGCAAAGTCTTAGAAGTGTGCCAAGTATGGCTCCTATAGAGAACAGAGAATCGTTATTCTATGTGACTAGAGAAAATTCCTGTATATAATAGGTGAATTCTATTCATTCATTCATTCATTCATTCATTCATTCATCTAACAAATATTCATTAGCTGAGCAGAGTTCTGGGCACTGGTGGGAGCAGGAAATGGTAAGAGAGAGTGGGGAACCCTATCAAGGGTCAAATCATAGAGGGACTTGTCCGCTGAGTAGGGGCTTCCAAATCTGCTGCTGAGGGAAGGGGCAATGTGGGGAGGATTTAAGTAAGGATGTGATTTGATTTAGAAAACATGATATCCATGTCCGCAAAAAGTTGTGTTCAAATGGGGCTGCTGGAACAACTATTTAGGCAGGATATTTTCACAATTTGAATAGCATGATTCTCAACCCATGATTCTTATTTGGATTCAACTCTCCACATGGAGTGGTTGTTTTGATGTTAGACCAGGGAATGGGCGGGGTGAAGACAGGTTTTAGAAAGAGCAGTTCTTGACTTTATTTGACTATGTTTTTGGTTTGTTTGTGAATCATAATTATTTTTTATTTTGATTTTTTAAAGGCGATATGCACACACGTTTAAAAATAATTTTGAACAATACAAAGGGTATCCAGTGGGGGGAAAAATTCTCTCCCATCTCCTTATAAGACATTCCATTGAAAAGATGTGCCATGGTTTCTATAAGGGGACCCTCTAGCCCCACAGACAATCAGGCTTTTTCAGTCTTTTGTCTGGGAACAATGGCCCCAGTGTTGTTGGTTGTGGGCTGTGGTGACCACGCTACCCTTCCTCTCCTTGTCTGTGGACTCCAAGTCCTAAAGCAAGTGGGTCCAGGGTCTGAGCCGCAGAGGCTAGCTGTGAATCCCCGGAGGTGGGGGCTCCTCTTCTGAAAGCCCCGAGTCTTCTGACACCTGTCAGGCATTGGCTCCAGGATCCCAGGAGAAGCCCAGGCAGGAGCCGTTCCTATTCCTCTCTCTTTGCTCACTGCGGCCCTGATCCCACACGGCATACACTGTTAGCATGGGTGACCTTCCTCAGTGGCACCAGCCTCCCAGGCAGAACTGGGTAGGGGGAATCCTCATTGTTTCCCTCCGTCTCTTACTTTTTGGGGCAAAATAATATACAAATGCCCCGGGTACCTCCTGTGACATTTTACAAAGGCTCGGCCCTCCCTCAGATTGACATTTGCATTTTCTTCTGCTGCTTCATCTCAGATTGATCAGCCGGATGAAACTCAAGATCGCCGGTCCTGTTTCAATATTTAATCATTTGGCTCAGTCTGAAAATGTCATTAAGCTAAAATAGGAAACTTATTTTCAAAGAGCACTTTGAAGAGGACCTGTGACTTCGCTAAGACTGTCTGTGTAGAGGCACAAAAATAGACATTTTCCTCCCTCCCTCTCTCCCTCTTTTAACCTTTTTAAACCTTTATAGCTTACAGGTTAGCTAGAAGCTATGATTTCTGGGATGTGATTTCTTCACATCACCAAGCTTCTCAGTTCTGTAAAAAGGTGTTGGAGACGTAGTAATGGGCTTTCCACTGTCTACACCTCGCTGGCGGGGCAAGAGCAGGCTGGGTTCATAAGACTGTGAACAGCAGCAGCCTTAGTAGACTAACTTCTGTACCAGCTGCGGAGGGCGTTTCGTGCCTATTACATATCGGATGTGGGAGTAAGTGCCTTCCAGATGTTATCAGGTTTAATATACGTGTGTATTGATCGGAGTTTATTGGTAAGGAGACTGGGGCATTGATCAGTTCACATGCCAAGCTGTGCATGGAGTTGGGCAGGAGAATCCCAGGGGCTACTGATCAGGACTGGCGCTTACCAGTCACAGTGAGCCCTCACGTGCATCTGAGAGAACCCACTGGTGCCCAAGAGCAGGTGCGGTTGCTGATGGCAGAGGCAAAAAGAGCACTGAGCTGAACAGGTGGACTGGGGACAAAGAAGTACGAGCTTTGGAGGCAGCCAGACCCCGTGGAGTTCTCACTCAGCCACCGATTGCCCTTATGTCTCCTTTGACTATCAGTTTCCTGGTCTTTAAAATAGAAACAATTAACCTGGTAGTCCTGGGGCTTGGACGTTTGGATGAGCTGCTGTTGCCTGGCATGAGAGCAGGTGAGCAGCAGAGTTAGGAGAGTCAGAGTCCTAACTCTCCTTGGTACCAGAAGCCCCACTCCAGAGGCTGGCCCTAAGGATTTATATTGTAAACCCAGGAAAAGACTCAACACCCAGGCTGACAAATAGTGCAATTAAGAAATGTCAGGCATCTCTGCTGTCTTTATAGTGCAAAGGAAGCTGACTGCAGCCAAGGTCCCTCTCTGGTCCCCAGGTCTAGTGAGCCCGGCTGGGCCACCAGAGCTGCAAGAGCCCCCTCGACTGGTCTAAGTTCTTTTCCTCTGGGTCACCAGCCAGCCCCTTCCTGTTTTTCCAAGGAAGAGGTGAACATCTGTTCCCAATCACAGGGAGCCTTAAGAGTAAAGAAGCAAACCAGAAGGGGATGATTTTAAGAGAGGAAGTGCCTCCAAGTGAGGCTGACAGGTGAGGGTACAAAAGAAATCCTGACATGGTAGACTGACTCCCAGAACCATGGTCCAGCAGGCCTCTTGGCCAATGGTTTTGATCAATGGTTTTGACTTTCCTCAAAGGTTGTGGGGCTGGGAACCAGGGAGAGGGCAGAGAGTGCCACACGAGGGGTGCAGAAAGGCCTCTCCTAACTTAGAGGGCCTTGTCTGAGGGTTCACTGCCATCAAGGATGGGCAAAACTGCATTGGTCCATCTTCTCCTGTGGGGATATGCCATCTTTACTCAATTTAGTCACACCACCAACTGTTTGAGAGCTTTCCCACCTCTCTGCAACCTTCATCTCTATAGTTAGAACTCAATTTCCTACTTACTTCCCAGGAAATACTGTTTACTAAGAATATGGATATGCCATCATACAAAGAACCTGGCTGCAACCCAGACACCCCAATGCTTGAATGCCACGTGCTCCTTTTGGTCACAGCTAAAGGCATGTGCAGGCAATGCAGCTCTAACCCTTTCCCACAGGCTCCAGCCTCTTCCTCCCTTCCACCATGGTCTCTCTTCCATGGTCTCTTTTTCTCTCCGAGAGGGCAGCCCTCCCATGTCAGAAGTCCTTCAGAAATAAGAGAATTTCTATGATAGTTTCTGATGTGCCTCCTGAGAAGGAGGTGAGTCCAGCCATGTAGCAGGTGCCCACACACAGCCTCATGTCCGGGTCTTGGGATGGGCGGCTCCCCCATGTCCTGGCCTTACCAGGGGACCCTGCCAGGACACATCTTGCATCTTGGTCTTCATCCATGTCAGTATCTCCAGGGAGTGCTTGCTGAATCTTTCCCTCCAGGGAGTTCAAAGAGCCAGTTAATGCAGTGGAAAAATCCCCAAAACCAGTAGTCGCATTTATTGAGGTCTGTCTAAACATGCTTGAGCTCGGGAACTAGTTGCATCCAAGTTCATCGTGCACAGGCCAAACACCTGTCATTGCACAACACAGACAACAAGAGAGATTATGGGGCAGACGACATTGCTTCCAGCCAGGGTTCTGGCTCAGCCCTGAGTGGTACATCAGCTTGCTGCCTAAGGATTTTAAATTGGACTAATTTGCTCTGTAATCATCCTAAGTGAGACCTAAATGTAGTCCTAAATGTGAGACCTAAAAGTGGTCTCTAAAGCCTCCTCCTCACTTTGTGTATGGTGTGTGTAGAGTGTGCATGTGATCTGTGTGTATTGTGAGTGTGGTGTGTGTATATAGTGTGTGTGACATGTATCATGGTGTGAGTGTAACATGTGTGTGATATGTGCATGGTGTGCACATGTGGTGTGGGGGGTGTATGTGAGGGGGGTGTGATGTGTGTGTGTGCTATGTGTAGCATGCGTATGTGTAGGGTAGTGTGCCTGTAATTTGTGTGTGTGATGTTTGTGTGGGGGGTGTGTGTGACATGCAACAACAGTCAGAGATTTGCTTTTCCCTTCAGAAAGCCTGGTAAGTTCTGCTGTTTGAGTTCCATCTGCCTTCTACAGTATGATAGATTTTACACTCTCCTTGAATACCATTAATCTTACTTCTCAATGCTATTGTGACTGGCTGTCTTGTTCCAAACTTTGTGGGTCTTTAAGGGAGAGGCTTGGGGATGCTGTTTAAGGAGCTGTAGCCAGATGTCATTTTTCAGTTGGGGATTTTTTTAAATATTTTATTTATTTGTCAGAGAGAGAGAGAAGAGAGAGAGAGAGAGAGAGAGCATTCACATAAGCAGGGGGAGTGGCAGACAGAAGGAGAAGCAGGCTCCCCACTGAGCAAGGAGCCCAATGAGGGACTGGATCCCAGGACTCTGGGATCATGATCTGAGCCAAAGGCAAACATTCAACTGACTGAGCCACCCAGGCATCCCAGTTTGGGGAATTTAAAGACTCTTTTGTTACTCATTCCATCTTTCTCATCAGAATTTAACATTTCCCAGGACCACCAGACACTCTATGGCCAAGACCTTGGATGAGTGGCTCTCAGATGGGATCTGTGCTCATCTGTGCCCAGACCAGGTATGGTCCAGGCCCTGGAGGAGGTGGAACCCAATGAGGAAGAGTCCAGGGGCCTGTGTGTGAGAACTTCTCCACCAGCCTGCATGTTCCAAATAGCCCCGCTGAGCCCCATTTCTTCACTACAGACATCACCAGTCTGGGGTGATACTTGATTAATTCACTCCCCAGAAGACCAGGTTTCCAGACCAGTCTCTTTAATTGCATTCAAGACAGTTATCTGGAGGGGCTTGTCATCATCAGCATCAAGAGACAGCAGCTTCTCTACATTTGCTAGGTAGGAAGCTGTCCATGGTACTGACCATACCCCATTACCACTTCTCTGCTTCAGCTGAGTCCTGACCCGCACCAAAGGTGCTGTCCGTTTAAGCAACTCTGTCCTGTTCCAATCTCTGCCTGGCCCACTCTGTTCTGACTGTGGGTCAGCTAATCAAGTGGCCAGCGTTGACCCATCATTGATCCAGGGCCCCACACTAAAGGCAGAGCAAGGGGTTTGGAGTCAGTGGTAATAACATGTTAGCCTGCTAATTCCTATCTGGGTGACTTTGGATAACTTGCTTGGCTTTTCAGAGCTCCAGTTACTTTATCTGAAAAATGGGAATAATGAGATGGTTTTCAAGATTGATGTGAGCTGGGGTGTCTGGGTGGCTTAGTTGTTAAGCATCTGCCTTTGGCTCAGGTCATGATCCCAGAGTCCTGGGATCGAGCCCTGCTTCTGACTCCCCTCTTGGTGGGAAGTCTACTTCTCCGTCTCTCACTCCCCTTGCTTGTGTTCCTCTCTCACTGTGTTTCTCTCTGTCAAATAAATAAATAAAATCTTTAAAAGAGATTGAAGTGAGCGACCAAATGCAAAAGAAACAAGCACAAACATGTTCAACATAGAGCAGCAAGCCAACCAATATGCATCTCTTTCTTCCTTCCTAATCTTTTCCAAATTCTCAGCAATGTGCTTTGTCACTGTGCAAGTACTTCCTGCAGAAGTGAAGGGGAAGCCCCACAACTTTTGTGTTTGAGTGCCAGATATGTTTACAGCTAGAGTAAAAAATTAGAATTTCTGTGGTGAAGAACATATGAGGGCATCATTTCTCACCTTTATCATCAATTGATAAGTCACTATTTGATTTAGCAAAATATCACTGAATGTTTACTAAGAGCAAGGCACACTGATAGGCATTGTTAGGTGGAAGAAGTTCAGCTCAGATCATGATTTCAGGGTCACAAGATCAAGCCCTGCTTCAGGCTCTGTGCTTAGCAGGGAGTCTGCTCAAGATTCTCTCTCTCTCTCTCTCTCTCTCTCTCTCTCTCTCTCTGCCTCTCCTCCCTTCTGTCTCTCTCTCTAAAAACAGATAAAATAAAATAAAGTAAAATAAAATAAAAATCATATGCACCCAGGTAAATTTGAATTTCAGGGGAAGAGGGGGAGGAAGGGAGAGAGAGAGGTGATTTATTAGGAGAGTCCAAAGGAGGAAGATACAGTATCTCCATACAGCAATCACAGCAGGCTTCCTGGAGGAAGTCAAATCTAAGTGGGCCTTAGAACTTACATAATTCTGATGGAGAACATTTCCAGAATATTCCAGGAAAGGGAAGTAATCTGAGCCAAAAACAGGTCATAAGGAGGATGCAGGAGGCAGGAACAAATCTCAGAAGGGCGGTGGGTGACCTGAAGATTTCTGCAATAAGTTTACTTTGTAAAGAAGATGCTGGGGAGCTTGTGAGTTTTATTCTATTCATATCCCCAGAGATTTGGTTTGGAAACTTCTTTCATTGTTTCACTAAGATCTTGGGTGACTGGATCCAGTTTTCCCCAAATTTGACTTTATTTGAATATCCCAACTGTTCCATTCTGATTCTTCAGGCTTCTCACCACCCTGCAGGAGCTAGCTGGGAAAGGAAGGCTTTCCTCTGTCTCCAGACTCCTGCCTCCCGAGTGTGGCCTAGACTCAAGGAACTGCCTCCAGCCATCACTGGTCTGGCCACTCCCCCACCCTTGAACAGGGAATTGAAATACACCCCAAGGCTTGCCTCTCCCCTGGAAGTCTGTCCTCCAAGACCAGATATCTACTGGGGCATTCAACACTAGCCTATGCCCTGATGGAGCTACGAGGGAGAATGTCCCTGGACCACCTGACAGGATTCAGGGAAGTGGGAAAAGTCAGCTGAGGTCAAGCAGACATATGAATTGGCATCACCTAATAGACCCATCAACTAGCAGTTGCTTATATTTTCAAATCTTTCACTTCAAATAAACTTTGTAAAATTCTTCAAGCGGTGCACCTGACCTTCCTCAACCCAGGATCATGGCCTCATTTAGACTGGGAAGATCTTTCCCCGCTTTCACAAATGTGAGCTTAGGCAGTGACGACTGCTTTGGGGTTTTACTTGGCTGTTAAAAAATGTATACAACTCAACAGCAAATAAATGAAACTTTGTAAATGGACTTAAATGTCTCTCACCTGCCAAGATTAATCTTCTAATTCAGTGGAGCAGAACTTGAAATACCTCTGAGTGGAGCACATTTTCTAAATGTTTAAAAATAGACGATTTAATGAGGTTACTTTTCCTCACTCTTGTCAAAGACCTACAGATAATCCCAAATAATATTTCAGGTTACTAATAAAACTCACAGTTGGAGGTAGATATGAAAGGGAAGCACCTTGACAAAACTATAAAAAAAAAATAGGGCTGATCTCCTTCAAAAGCACCAGGATGGTAAGGAAGTGAGCCTTTCTGCAGATGTGCTTACTCAGGGCTCCTCTGAAACCTGTTCCTACTGGACCAGGCAGCCTCATGCAGCTGAGTCATCCATCCAAGGTTAGGCATCAGTCAGGGGATGCATTAGAGCAAATTCAAGCCATGACCCATGGGCGTCTCCTAGGACCATTCTAGGTCAAAGCTGGGAACAAAATCAGAGGTGTTGCTAGCTTGATGCCCTGGCTATTCCACAGCAATGCCCTTGGAGCTCAAAAGACAACCCCAAATCTTCCTTCCCGAGAAGACATTGTTGAGAGGAGTGTCTTCTGACAGGTGGCTTGTCAGGTCTGGTGGCTGTGTGACATCGGTTGGGTCTCTGAGGACATCTACAGTGTCCATTTCCGGGGGTGACTCCATTTTGCACCTGTCAGTCACATCTGTAGCTATCTTTACTGACCTAGAATCTTTGCTATGTAGTGGAAAGCAAGCTGGGCACACACAATCTACTCATCTAGAGTTTCTCAACATGAATGTGTGCAAGAATGTCTTGGGAGCTGGTTCAACATGTGAACTTCTGGACCAGAGGTTCTATTCAGAGGGTCCGGGCTGAGGCCCGGGGATCTGCATGGTCAGCAAACAGTCCAGGTCATAGCACTATGAGATGTCTTCTCACTAAGTGAGCTCACAGACCCTTGAGCATTGCCAGTCAAGTACTGCTGACCACATGAGGGCAATGCAAACATGGCTGGAGGATCAGGCTTTGAAAGCTTGAAGTTTCTAACTGTGAGCTAAGGACACAGGCAGCGCAGGTGGTGCTGCTTTGGTAGGACCCAAAGAGGTTAGAAGTAGAGTTAATGGCTTTGCAAGGTCCTAAAAAGGCAGGAACCATGGACGGATTCTCAAATGGGGGGTTTCCTCCCCAGATGGCAAGTTTCTTTTCCCCAGCATTTTATTTTGAAAAATCAAAGACCTACAAGAAATTTGAAATAATAGAACAAAAGTAGTATGATAAACACTTATAATCAGTATGTACCCAGGTGGTTCTCCATCCATATTTACAATTGTGAACATTTTCCTCATTTGCTCTCTTTCCCCCACTTACACTCCATATACATATATATGTATACATTGTCTATGTATCTTTCATTATATATGTGTGCACTTTAAAAATAACACATATTTCTCACTGCTTTGGTTATAACAGCTTTATTGAGATATAATTCACACACCATAAAATTCACCCACTTAAAGTGTACAGCTCAGTAGTTTTTAGTATCTTTAGAGTTTGCAGCCATCAATACAATCACATTTTAGAACATTTCATCACCCAAACCAACCCTGTGCTCATTAGCAGTCATTCCCCATTCCATGGGGGGAGAAAGTACCAGGAGCTGATCTGTCTGGTTCCTACTTCCTATGAGTCAGGACTTGCCTCACAGGGACTTGACTCCCTCAAACTTATGGAGAGTTTCATCCAGCCTCTCAAAAAACTATTGCACCTGGTGGTGGTATTGAGGGCACATATTGCATGGAGCATCGGGTGTGGGGCATAAACAATGAATCTTGGAACACTGAAAAAATAAAAAATAAAAACATACTATCCCAAATCCCATGGTGTTGTCTTCCATCCAAATCTGGTAGTGGAGGTCCACTCAATGTGGATAAAGTTCAGTGTTGTGGGGAATAAGGGCTGTGTAAGGCCAAGGATCCAAATGGGATACCAGTAAGCTGGGGGGCTCATAAAGGATGCCAGCCACGGTGTCCCTGCTGTGTGGTCCAGGGCCCACAGCACCTTTAGTCAGGAGGAGGGAACCACAGGTTTCTGAGGTATGTGTACGACTTTGTGTGTGATTCAGTTAGTCAGCCACGGTCACTCAGCGGGTAAATGCCAGAACCTGGGTCTGGATTTGTCTGACTCCAGGATCCTTTCTCTGCTCTGTCCCACTTCCTTGCTCAGAGTCAGCCCTGCCGAATGATAAGGACACCCTAGGACAGCCATGGGCTCCTGATCTCTGCAGGAGTAGTAGTAGAAATGAAAATACCCCACCATAGAGACACAGTGAAAGAGGGTCAAGCCTGAAATAAGGCCTAGACATGATGATGTGTAGAGTCTCTACAAACCCAAGATTTTATATGATGAGAGCTCAAAAAAAACAGAGCCAAAGGGGCATCAAGAATGACCAGCCACCCAAATGTTCCTAGAACTTCTGGATGTGAGACTTTTGGTACCAAAACCTGAAAAGCCCTGGAAAAAAACAAGATTAATTGGTCATGTAGTTGTATCAGAAGCTGCTCTGATGTTGTGATTTTCTTCCACCACAGGGAAGACTGTTTAGGCTAACGGTGAAGACTGAGATCTCCAGGTTGCCTACACTTAAACCCTGGATCCAGGACCTTTTCTTTCTTCATCTATAAGTGCTCACCCCTGGGTTGTTGCAAGGCAAGAATACATGACATGATGTGTGCAGAACACTAGGCAGAGCACCAGGAGCATAACAGGCATTCAACAAATGCTGGCCATTATTGGCCGTGTGCTCTGTGCTGACCACAGAACAGCTGTGCAGGGAATGCCTATTGATGGGCAGTGAATGAACAGAAACTTGCTTACCTATTATAGACGTGTTTGTTTTGCCTTTAGAGCAGCATGACCTGGGGCTGGACTGGAGTGGATGCCTGTATGTCCAGGAAGCTCTATTTTCCCTAAGACAATAGTCAAATAGAATCATCTGGTAACCTAGTTTGCTGAGGACCTGGCCCCTGTGTTCTTATTGGTGAGCACTGGGGATACCCCATCAAGGGCTTCAGGGGGAGAGCAAGCATCTGTGGTGTGGACAAACAGGGAGGTACTTCATTTTCTGACCCACTTGGTGCCCTGTCAGTGACAGCAGTAAGCCTGCACTTGCCTTTGAGCAGAGCTCCCAGAAAGCATACCGTCAGTGCAATATATTCTAATGACAAAAATCACAATCTGATGTTCTAGTTTGTTGTTGGTAACATTAATAATGCAGTACGTCAGAGACAATTTTACATATGTTGTTGGATGGAGCAAATGAAGAACCTGAATTTGAACCTGAATTCTCAGTGTGGGTAAAGGGAGATTCAAATTTGGGATGGGGAAGGTGAGGAAGAACCCTATGGAATTGACTTTGAATTGGAGGTATGGGGATGAATGCATGAAAATATATTCAAAAGCATCCGTGGCCTAGCAGCAGGGACATCCTAGTAGTGATGAGATCTATGGTAGATGCCTAGTGATGACCAAGGAAGGGAGGGCATCTGGTATCTGGATTGGGAGAAAAGACTCACCTCCCAGGCGCTTTATGCTGGTTCCAGTATCTGAGAGGCCCAGCTGGACTGATTTTCTGTCTTTCAGGTTGTGGTACCTTAACAGTATCCCCACCCCTTTAACTCTTATTACTTGAACATGTTTCCATGTCTCACAACCCTAGAGCTCCAAATGGAATTTCCTGAAAACCTCTTTTTGCTGAATCAGATGCCCTTTATGCTCCAGTTGGCTGCAATATCCTTGGGAGTCTTGTTGGATGGAAGCCATGAGCCAAAGGGTGCAGGGTGGGAATGGGGTAGGGGCATGCATGATAGATGCTATGGACCCAAAGCTCAAGGTTCTGAAGTTCAGTTGTGTGACTTCTGGGATATCTGGCAAAACCCTAGAGACAGTCTTCTCAAGAATTTGAACTTCAGTTCCCTTTCATAGGAAGAGATATCTCTGCCAGACCCCCTCTTAGGCTCCTGCCAAGGAGGGCCTAGGTCCTGAATCACAGGGGCTGGAAGTGGCAGAGAAGCTACAGACAGGCAGAGCCCAGCTGCATATATAGTGAAGTGCAGACCAGATGGTTCCCCAGACTCAGCCCAAAGCCTGCTCTAGGTCCAAAAGCCTCAGATTTAATCCATAAGGAAGTTCTGGTTGCAGCCAGAGATTGCACACAAGGATGTTTTCACACAAGGATGTCTACTGAGGAAAGAGAAGGGGCAGGTGACAGGGCTGCTTTTCGATTGTCCCCCCCCCCAATTGTTCCACCAACTTCCCCCATCCATAGACTCTTTAATAACAGTCATGTTGATAATGGTGGTGATGATGATGGTGATGGTGATGATGGCGATGATGGTGATGATGGCGATGATGGTGATGATGGTGGTGATGGTGATGATGGTGATGATGGTGATGACGGTGATGATAGTGTTGGTAGTGATGATGATAATGATGATGGTGATGATGGCGATGACGGTGGTGATGTGATGATGGCGATGACGGTGATGATGGCGATGATGGCGATGACGGTGGTGATGGCGATGATGGCGATGATGGTGATGATGGTGGTGATGGTGATGATGGTGATGATGGTGATGACGGTGATGATGGCGATGATGGTGGTGATGTGATGATGGTGATGACGGTGATGATGGCGATGATGGTGATGATGGTGGTGATGGTGGTGATGGGGATGATGGTGATGATAGTGTTGGTAGTGATGATGATAATGATGATGGTGATGATGACAATGATGATGATGGTGCTGGTGGTGGTGATGTGGTGAGAGCTGCAATTTGTTGAGTGTTTAGTTTGCAGCAAGCACTAGGCAAATCCATTTTTATGTATTATCTCCTCTGACCCTTACAACACCACTCTGAGGCAGGTATTTATTATTTCTACTTTACAGAGAAAGAAGCAGAGGCTTACAAAATTTAAATAATGTGCCCAAGGTACTATGGCTAGTGATGGGTGGAATAAGGACTTGAATCAGGCAGTGACTCACCTGCTCTGTTTTTTAGTTGATGTGGTTCTTAGGCATGATATGTCTGTTGAAATGCTGTTAAATTTAAAAATCTAGCTTAAAGTATGGCATAGTGTATTAGTTTTCTATTGATGCTACTAATTAATTTTCTATTAAAATCCAGCTTAAAGTATGGCATAGTGTATTGATATTCTATTAATTGCTACAAATTTACTGTCTTAAATAGTATAAATGTGTTATCTTACCATTCTGGAGGTCAGAAGCCCAACATGGGTCTTACTGGGCTAAAATCAACAGGGCTGAATTAGAGGAGAATGTGTTTTCTTGCCTTTACAGCTTTCAGAGGTTGCCCAAATTGCTTGTTTATGATCCTTTTCCTCCATCTTCAAAACCATCAATGGCAGGTCAAATCCTTATTAAGCTGCATCCCTCTAGTCCTCTCCCTCCCCCCCCTTCTTTCACTTATAAGGACCATTGGAATTGCACTGATGCACTGGCTAATCCAGGAGAATTTTGCCATCTCAAAATCTGCTGATTAGTATCCTAATTCAGTCTGCCACCTAAATTCCCCCTTGCCACACAATCTGACATATTTACAGGATAAGGACATGGACACATTTGAGAGGCCATTATTCTGCCAACCACACACAACAGCTTTTGAAAAGACGAACTTGAGAGTGACTCTCAACTATGGCATGTTGCTTAACCTCTCTGCACCTCCTAATCTTCAGCCATAAGCTAGATGGTGGCATCAGTTTGTAGACATGTTCTGAGAATCAAGTGGAGTTCCCTACAAAAATTCCTTCTATCAGTCTCTGGCACATCCTTGCTGTTGCAGCTAGGAGTTGCTTTTGCTTCTCTCTGACTCCCAGTTGACCTCTCTCTCCTCCCCAGTCTCCTCCATGCAGATCACATTTTATTGTTTTCCCCTTCAGCATTTGGACATGCCTGATCCCCCTCCCAGTATTCTAGGTACCCTTTGAAGGAGCCCTGCAGTCCATCATTCCTGTGTCCCTTCAGCACCTGACAGATACCCAACACAAAGTCAGCCCTCAAACCATGCTGTCAGGAGTCCTGGAACTTGGAGTGAGAAACCTAAGCAGAATGCACAAAATCACCGTTTCCATTGAGATGGGCTCTCTATCAGTCTATCTGTCTCTGTCTCTTCTCTGTCCCTATATCTATCTCTCTGTGTCCCTGTCTGTCTCTCTCTCTGTCTCTTAATTTACCCATGATTGTTCCTGCCTGAACACAAGACATAAAGAGAAAAAATATCTTATTAGAAAAAGCTGCACCCTATTCCTCTTAGACATAGTATATTTCAAAGAGGTTTGTTTAGGAATTTCCTTCCTGGTACTACTATAAGCCAAAAAAGACTTTTTGAAGGACAAAGTATCATAATCACCTCTTATAAATTGAATGAGTGTGTGAGGCCTTTCATGGAGGGAAAATGGATCTATTTTTGACAACGAAATCATTCAATTTTATAGCTGAAATATTTGGCTGGAGTGGACAGTGGCCTGGGAACAATAGGTGTCAAAATCTGCCTTTGTATTTTGGGGACCTCTCTGGCAAAGCTCAAGGGGACAATGAAAGACAATACCCTCTTTATCAAACTTCCAACAATACAATTTTCTTGACAGTTTCCACAGCACAAAACATCTTTTTCATGACTGAAAGTGGGAGGTTGCCTTGTAGTCATTGCTGAGATATAAGCTCCAAGTGTGGCTGCATTTTTGTTACCAAGTACTGGATGTTTCTTAGGGAAGTGGGTTTATTACCATTTTTATGCTTCCATGGATCCCTTCATTTCATGTGCCTTTATCTTTCAGACTTAGTGAAGAATTAAAGGAAGTCCAGGGAGAGGTCCCAGCTCAAAGTTTAAAGGTCTCCTCTTTGATTTACTTTGATGACTTACTCAAATGGGGAAGCCAGTCATTCCACCAACAGGTATTTCTTGAACATTCTCTATGCCAGATACTACACAAGGCTCAGAGAATGGGAAAATTTAGAAGACATGATTCTTGCTGATGAAAATTAAGAACATTTCTACATCTTCTTGTAACTGTGCAGCATCCTCACCAGACAAGAAAGTTGGAGTCTATCTATCAGTGGTTTCTCTTTCCCCCTTCACGTTCCATTTAAATCAACCAGCAGGTGCACCCTTTCTACCTCCTAGACATCACTTCAGTTCACTACTTCTCTCTAGCCTCTGCCACCACCTTCACTCAGGCCCCAGCATCCTGACCCCCCAGGTGCACTGCTTTCCTTCCACCATAATCTATTACCTGTTCTGCCGTCAAATGAATCTTCCCAAAGTGAATCTAATCAGTTCACTCTCCTGCAGAAAACCTTCCAATAGCTTCTCAACTCTTTCAAGACCTTGCCTGGAAATATTATTGTAGCTCTCAGAACCCTCCTGGCCTGGCTCATGCTTGACCACAGCTAACCTGATATGGCCCTCACTGTGGACAGGCCCTGCATTAAGTGTCTCCCGCATGGCAACATGTTTAACTTCTCATAGATGTGTGAGGTAGGTGCTGCTGCTGCATCTCGACTTCACACATGGGAACCATCCGGTACAGAGAAGTTCAGTAACTCATCTGAGATTTCCTAAGTGCTGAGGGCCAGGACTCAAATCCAATAGCTCATCTGGTTCCAGAACCATAGGCTTGACCCCTACATGGACCTGCCTGCTTAGCAAACCAGACCCAACTTCCTCAACCTCTTTTTCCCCATGCCCATGCTCTAGTCACATAGACAGCACTTTCCACCCACATACCCCTGCCAGTTTCACAGAGGTCTTGGACATCACTCTCTGGAAGCTTCCCTCCACAAGAGCCCCCTTCCTCACTGGACAACACCCCCTCAAACACCTTTGTCCCCCTCTTCCAGGGCTTTCAGCTTATCGTTGGACAAATGCTTATGGGTCTGTCTCACCACTGGGAACAAGGAACCTCCCTTAATTCACTGTTCAATCTCCTCTGTCTGTCTCAGCGCTGGCTCAAAGCAGGGCTCACCAAAGACTGGCCAACTGACTGACTGAATGACAAACAACCTCCAGCAGACCTCACCTGTTCTTCCTCTGGATACCTGAGATCAAGCAGAAAGACCTTCCATCCTGTGTAATATACCAGGGTTCAAGTTCTTATGCTTCAATTATCTCCCACAGAAATTCCAGTTTCCAGCGAGAGCAAAGAGAGATGGAAAGGGCACCATTGCCACCCTTATAACAACCATCACAACGAAGGGAGGCACTCTGCAAGGTCACAGCTGTTCTTGACTCTATCAGGGAGCTGACATTGTAGGGTAACCAACTAACCAGAACCTCTAAGGATAGACTAGTATGTCCGAGTTCAGAGGGCTTGTAAGCACTTGTGTAACTGGGGCAGACACCACTGACCACCCCCGAGGAGAATTCAGCTACAATTTTAAGAAGTTGCTAAAGGCTGAGTGTGAAAAAATGAGGGACGATACAAGCCCTGAGGGCTACAGACACAAGCAGAATTCATACCCATGTGGGGTCTTTCCATGGACCTCACCAGAGGCTCCCACAAAAGATTAGAGGCCAGAGATGGTAGAAAGTCTCCCTATTATAGTCCCCATTGAGGCAGGAACAGCAGTAGGAAGGGCAGAAAGGCCTTCCAGACTTTCTTCCCCCACCATCCCCTCTATGCTGCTCACCTATGCAACAAAAGCCTTAAATCCTGAGAAACATCATGGCTATTTTTTATAAAGTTAAACACACACTTACAGTATAAACATACACTTTCCCACTCTTAGCTGTGTACCCACGTGTTTGAAGCTTATGTGCACACAAAAACCTATACAGTAATGTTCATAGGAGTTTTGTTTTCTTAGTAATAGCCTAAAACTGAAAACAATCCATATGTCCTTCACCTAGTGGATGGGTAAACAATGGAGACAGCTCTCCCTACAAGGGAGTACTACTTAGCAATGAACCCCGGACACCTGCAACAACGTGAATGAATCTCATAAACATTGTGCTGAGTGAAGGAGCCCGACTTAAAAGGCTTCCCACTGCATGATCCACTTACATGATGTTCTAGGAAGGCAAAACTCAGAACACACATCAGTCGTTGTCAGGGACAAGGGATGGGAGGAAGGGTTAGCTCTGAAGGGATACCAGAGAATTTGGGGATGTTGATAGAACCATTCTATATCTTGATTTTGATGATGGCTATACCACCACACACATTTGTCAAAATTAGGAGAAATGAACACTAAGGTGGTGAAGGGTTAGGGGGAGATTTCTCCTATATGTAAATTTTGCCTCAAAATAAAATGGAAGAAATATTATTGTACAGAGGGGAAGGGGAAGTTTTTTTCACCTACCAATATATATGAACATCAGTTTGTCTGAGGCAGGGCTCCTAGAGACTGGGATCCTTCTGTCTCCTACAATGCTACCTACAGCCCAAGTCCCCTGTGTAGGAGCATTTGCAAAAGTCCTTGCAGATTTCACTTCCAGAAACAATGGTCTCTCCTAACATTGTAGAATTCCCCAGGCTGGGATTCCACAGGACACCAATCTGGGACATTAAGAAGGTATCAAGACACTTTCAATACCTCTCCCCACCTCCCAAGATCCAGAATGCCCCTTGTCATATTCAAGCCTCAGGATGTTTTATAATGGAGAGGACATTTTTAACTTCTTTTTTTTTTTAAAAGATTTTATTTATTTATTTGACAGAGAGAAACACAGCTAGAGAGGGAACACAAGCAGAGGGACTGAGAGAGGGAGAAGCAGGCTTCCCGCTGAGCAGGAATCCTGATGTGGGACTTGATCCCGGGTCTCCAGGATCATGACCTGAGCCGAAAGCAGCCGCTCAACCAACTGAGCCACCCAGGCGCCCCATTTTTAACTTCTTTAACTAATTTGGGAATAAGATCTGCAGGGCTCATCTTCCCCTCCCTCATCGTCATGGTCTAGTGACATCCTACAGAACTCTATTGTAAAAGATGGTTTTGAAAGATTCTGTATGTAGCTTCAGTAATTTCCTCTTTAACACTGAGGAGTCAGGAATCTCAGGAACAAATTCAATGCTAAATTATAAAAAATCTTAGGTTCTGATGAATTTACTTACTCTTTTGATCTGTATGAAGTCTTCCTACATAGTTAGTGACCTGATTATCATTTGTGTTTTATACACATTGCATCATATTCTTCTGGAGGTTGAAGTTAGGGAGAACTAATAAATTTTTGATAGACGTTACTATCAGCAGAGACAGCTATGACAATGTATAGGCTGACAGAGAAACAAATACAACCCAAATAATCATTTGGAGGATGACACAGTTGATCAGTTCATGACACAGACATTTGAGATGTCAGTATGCTCTTGACAATGGCTTATAAATTAAAGGCACAAAGTTGAAGAAGATGTTGCTACTCTGGCATTAAAGACTAAAAATGGAAAGAATGATGAGCAAGCAAAAAACTCTAGGGTGCATGGTAGTAAGCTCAGTGCTACAATGTAAGAGCTCTACACAAAGTGGGGTACAGCTCCACTTAAGGGGATCGCCTCCCTTTGGGGATGGGGCTTCAAAGACTGACTGCTTCCATGTTGATCTGAAAGGCCATGTTGGCTTAGGGGAAGGAAGACAGGAAGAGGAAGTTCCTTTGAGATACAGCATAGGGCATGTACCAACACCTGCTTTATTTCCATCACACTGTTGCTCTGTCCCTGATACTTGTTACACCTTGAATCACAGGTATAGCCCTTCATCCAGTCACCTAGACCACAAACCTCCAGATCTAGTCAGGTCCTTCTGTCTGTTCTCCCTCCCAAATATCCCTTTATCTTGTCCCCTTCTTTCCATCTCCATCTTCTTGATTCAAAATTCTTTCCACTCACCCAGATTCTAGCATCTTTGCTGATCTCTTTCTTCTGATCTCTCCCTCTCTACCATCCCCTATTTATCCCCCATGCACAGTCAGTGCTCTCTACCTGAGAAGCCAAGCCAATCATCTCACTACTTAGCTAGAATTCTTCCGTGGCTGCCCATTGCTGCAGGAAAAATCCAAACTTTATAAGCTACATATGACCTGTCACGATTTTTATGACTCCCCTTAATCATAAAATAATAATACATTAAACATTTTATTTTAACTTAAAACCTATGAATTTCATGGATTATTGAGACCTTTAAAAAAAAAAAAACAAGTCCTTTGTTTGGAGTTTCTAGTCTTCTTTCTTACATAAACCCACCCCCAAACACATCTCTCTAATTTCCAATTTTGGTTTCTCTAAAACAAGTGAGAACTTAAGATAAAGTCTTCTAAGTGCAGGTATTTTTAGATTTATACCATTCTCCACCATCTTTTAAAGTCACCTCGCCCACACCTAATTCAACTGCCGTTATTTTTAGTGACTTCCCTTTATAGAGGGAGACTTTCCAAAGAATTAAACTTAGTTTTTGTGGAAACAACTCAATTTGGCCCTCTTATTTCACAGGGGTTTGTACATTGTTTATCGACAACAAACACAGTTGACCCTCGGAGACATTCAGCCCAACCAGGAAGAGGAAGGGAACAGGTGTATGAAACAGTGGCCATCAGGGTGCCCGCTGTGGGGCTGGGAGCAAGCTAGAGATGGCAGCACAGCCATACCAAAGAGAGCTGTTACTCGGGAATTCTCAAATGGAATGGGTGCTCTTTTAATTGGCTTCTGCTTGGCTGGCTCCCAGCTCAACCAACCCCCCTTTTCTCTCTAGAAAACATGTCACCTGATGCCACCCAAACCAATTCTCCCGATAATACTGCCTTTTGATTAACCCACCAACTGCCATTCCAGTTCCAGGAGCTAAGCTGTTCCTACTTATTTGAGAAATTGATTTTCACCCTCACTTCTAGATCTGAACTCTTCTTGCACAACCCAAATGTTCCGATTAGGGTTTACCAGTCACATGTTTTAAAAGTCTCAGCCAAGAGCGGGAGGCAGGAGGATTGGGGGATGCAGTGCATTTGATTGAGTTGCTCTATGGGGGGCCAAATGCATTCTATTCCCTCTTGCCTCTGGCCTTTCCTAGGATGAGGGTCAGTTGGCCCCTAGGATCTGAGTGAGTCATTGCACAGTTCCATGTTCTGACACTTCAGGGCCATCTCTAGGATGCCTCTGAAGACTGTGGCTTAGCTTGTTGTTTTTCCTTTTCAAAGCAAATTCCTTGCCTTGGTAGGTGTTGAGATGCCTCCCTCTGAATCTCCCCTCCCACATCCCATACTTTCACATATCACATAACTTTGGCTTTCAGAGCATTTCTTTCCAAAATTAAAATGTTTTCTGGATATAGAAGTAAAAGAGAAGGGAGGGGAGGGGAGGAAAGGGAAAAAAGGAAGAATAAGGAAGGAAGGAGGGTAGAAGGAAGGAAGGAGGAGAAGAAGGAAGGAGAGCAGAGGAGGGAGGGGGAAGGAGGGTGGAGGGAAAGGAAGGAAAGAGGGGAGGGAGGGAGGAAATATGCAAACTAGGTAGCTTCTCTGAGTCCAGACAATTTCACTCTCTGTAAAGATTTTTCTAAACATCGTCCTGCATTAGTTAATTGTCAGTAACCAGTGCTCTTAGCAACGCTGTGATATCAAACTGAATCTGGGCCATGGACATTCCCAAAGCACCTGACTTAAGAACATTAGCTGCAGAGTTTCAGGAGCTAGAGCTGCTTGGAGACAGAGAGTCTGGGTTCTGGTGAGAGAGAGGCACACATGACAGAAGTCAGTGCTGCATGGCACCCCAGGCCAGCCATCTCCCTGCACCTCGGCCCATAGCGGGTGGCACGTGGGCTAGAGGAGCCAAGTGGTTTTATCAGCCCTGATCTTCACAGCAGGTAATTGTCCCTTGCAGATTCTCCTGAGGTCAAAATGGCTCGTCACAGTGATTTCCAAATGCGCCAGGTCTTAGAACCCCTGGGATTACTTGGTGGGAAGAAATAGGGAATTCCCGTATCAAACCCACTGACCCTGAACTGAGAGAGATGTTTCTAATGGGTGGAAGGCAATGGTTTCCAAATGCCTTCCCAGAGTCAATTTTTGCAAGTTCCTCATTGTCCAGATAAGGAAACTGAGGGTCCTCTTTCTTCTAGTAAGGTGGGGACCCACAGTTCCCCACAGCTTCTAGTGGCTCCCAAGACAGGGACATGTCTACATCTGACCCGAGGCCAGGGGAGGTACTGATGGCTGCTGGGGGGACGGACACAGAGGGTGTGGGAGGGAAGCTCTCCTTCAAGATTCCAATGGGGGCCTCATCCTCCATAGGTGCACAAGCCCTTTCAATCCCACCAGGGCTGAGCAAGCATCCCTGCCTGCTTACAACTGCACTGTCCACTCTGGGAGAGAGCAAAGCTTGCCAAGAGGAGATTTGAATAGATAGATGCTTCGACAAATAGATAGGTTTGGGACCTCATGACAGAACAGCTGGTCTAGACAATTCTTGTTCACCAAAAAGCAGCGGGTCTTGAACAAGACTCTTTGCCTCCTTGAGCCTCATATGGATTATCTGTGAATGAAAAGTTGGCTTAATCCCGGAATCCTGTGTGCCTCTGCCTGCAGGTGTCTGGGGCAGTTGGAACAGAGAAAGGTCCCTGTGAGCTGCATGCCTCACGTCTACACTGCGGAGATGATGCAGATAAAATAGGAGGGCTGCCGTGGAGGAAGGGATGGAATAGAACTGGTTTCTGCTTAAGGAAGACATGCCACGCCTGGGAGTAGAGGCAGTTTTATGCAGGTGTAACAGGTGCTTTGGCAGAGAGCCCCACCTTCTAGGGAGAGACAAAGGGTGGCAAAAAGATGACAAGCTCCGATTTCCCAGAGGCCCTTCCCCGTGATGCTGGAAGGCTCAACAGGACAGCTGTGACAAACAGGTTGGGACAGGGTGTCCGTCCCATAGGGGAAGGATAGATCCTGAGAGAAGAAATTCTCCAAGTAGCATTTCTCTACCAGAAGCATAGACCTTCCTATCTAGTTGCATTGATCTCTAGCTTCTCTGAGAATGACCTTCTGAAAATGAGCTTGGGAGCAGAAAAACAACAGCAGCAGAAGGTAACCCCAGAAGGATATCCCAGCATCTGAACGCAGGGCGGCCAGAGCCCCATGGTGGTCGAGCACTTTTTTCCCCAGGGAAGTGGCATTGGTCAGCAGGGACAGAGCCAGGGTGACTGATGAACCCTGGGATGCAGGAACCTGGGGACTGTCTTCTCACAGCCCAGCTTTGTGAGCTCATTCTGGGATCTTGAGCAAGGTTCTGTCCCCATCAGTTTTTCTATCTGGGAAAAACAAGGGATGAGGATCCCCTAGGGTCTCCTCTCTCAGGCCATTGCAATCTAGATCCCAGGGAAATACTGACATACAGGGAAACTGAACTAGCATTGCGTTTCAATTCTACCATGGGAAACTGAGTCTCTAGTTCATAATGGGTATGCCATCGTGTTAGTGGTAGGAATGGGAGCCCAAGGCAGCACTGGGACGTCCTTCTTACAAATGGTGAAACTCTCCAACTTGGCTTTTCACTAAAACATCTAAGGTTTAATGTGCCTGTAAATGACCTAAGGATCTGACTAAAGTGGTTCAGTAGGTCTGGAGTGGGGTCTGAGATTTCTCATAAGCTCCCAGAGGCTGCCAATGCTGCCGGTTTACCTGGTACACTTTGAGCAACAAAAATTCAGGTAAGTGCCTATTGTTACTTGGTTAGTATGGGGCAAAGGATGAATTCAGACTGTTCTGTCTCCCCAGCTTGTCATCTTTGTCCTGTGCCATCACAGAGTAGTGGTATTTCGCTGAGGCCAACCCCACCTGGCCCCACCTTAGCCCTCTGGTCCATGCACACACCTGGAGTGGCTGGGAGGGAAAGCATGATTCAAATAACCCTACCCAAGTGCTCCCAAGGTGAGGAACAAAATAAGTACTGTAGTATTGGATTATAACCCAAAGTACAGAATATACAGCCATGAGACGAGACAAAGCTAGAAAACTTCCAAATCATTTATATAGATGTTCTCTCCTCAAGGGGGTTCAGCATAACTCCCCATCCCTGAACCATGAGCTTCATGTGCTGACTTTCTTTCTTTTTTTTTTTTTTTTTTTTTTTTTTT
>PITA01002162.1:0-88897 GCA_004023965.1 Spilogale gracilis | reverse complement strand
CTTTCAGCCTTGATAGGGACCCCTGGGTGGCTCAGTCGGTTTAGTGTCTGACTTTGGCTTAGGTCATGATCCCAGGATCCTGGGATCGAGGCCCGTGTCAGGCTCCTCACTCAAAGGGGAGTCTTCTTGTCCCTCTCCGTCTACTTCTCCGCTTCCCCTGCTCATGTTTTCTCTCTCTCTCTTTCAAATAAATAAATACAAATCTTCTTTAAAAAGATTGCTGTTGATAGCGATGGCACGATGGTAATATGTACCCCTGATACAACGTGATGAAAATGACACGACTCTGAGAACTTCCTCCCCAAAACCCATAGTACAAGTCTACCCATGATAAAAAATATCAGACAAACCCTAGTGAAGGGGCATTCAACAAAATGGCCATCTAACACAGGGGAAGTTGAAGAAACTGTCAGGGCCCAGAGCAGCCCAAGGAGACATGACAACAAAGATGAGGATCATGGATGGGATCCTAGAACATAAAATGGCATTAGGTGGAGGTGAAGGGGGTCTGAATACAATATGGACTGTATTTATTAATATTGGTGCCTGAAGTGTGACTGCTCACACACTAATGGAAGATGTGAAAAAGGGGAAGTCAGATTTGTGGTAAGTGCACTTGATCTTAGCCAAAAGGTGGAGAAGTGATAGATTTGGGGTAAGTGCAAACAGTATTATCTTCACAACTTTTGTATCAGTCTAGATCTGTCCTAAGATTAATTTTTTTTGCCCCAACAACAACAATGAAAGAAGAAAGGTAACTCTGATAATATATTCCTGGCATGACTTCCACACGTGCTAAAGCGTTGCGTTCACTTATCTCTCTCAGGGCTTTGGTAATTAATCATGCGTAATGAATAGATTTAAAATTAGCGCAGGCGTTTTGGTAACAGCTGGTCCCCCCAGTCCTCCAGAACATATAATATACAATTTATTCTGACAGGCTGCTCCAAGAAGTGCTGGTAGGCAGGCGCAGAAGATCTGCCTGCACTTGGAAAATGGTCCTTTGGAACCCCAGCTGAAGGCCGGTCTGGGGGATGTGGGAACTGAGTCTGTACCCCCCACCCTCTGACATCAAAGCCCTGGTCAGATCCTGTTCTCCTCTGATGGAGTAATGTATGGTCGCCTCTGCTGGAGCAAAGCAGGGGCACCCAATGCTCACGTTTGAGTGGACGTTCGAGGACAGACTGCCCTCTGTCCAAAGACATGCCAGCCTCCTCCTCTTGTAGGTCATGGGTGTTATTCCAGGCTAAGGGCTGGTGCTCAAAGGCTGGACTGTGGGCAGTCAACAGGGGAGCTGGGCCGGAGGTCAGGGCCAGGGTGGTAATGGGATATGAAACCCCAGCTCTGAGTTAGAAGTCAGAATGACCCAGCCCCATCCTTGAGCTCCCCTAGGTTAAAGGTCCTGGGGAAATTTATCTCATCTTTCAGGGCCTTGGTTTCTCCATCTGTAAGAAATGGATTTAAAAACACCAGAAGAGGAGCTATAAAGGTCTAATGAAATAATACCATCATACCATGTAAAGTTGTGAAGTGGGGCCATGAAGACCTAGTTGCGTTGCCCAAATACACACCAAGGGGAGGGTCTACTAGCACCCTTCGCCACAGTGTCTGTCCCCATGGACTGGGGACACTGACTGTACCCTAAGTCCATCAGCCATTGTGCTCGGGGTGAGGGGGACAGACGACCTGACCAACAGTGACTTACACAAATAAGGGGTTGCTATTTCTCATACAATCGTGTTCCAGGGGAGCTGAGTTCTGCTAGGCACTCAAAGGAGCTTGGAGGATGAGGGCACAGCAGGCAACACCCAGCTTGGCGAGAACCTCACCATGCTGTAACTGGGCTCCTCACCTTTAGAAATGTAGCTGATGGATGGTGGTGTTGTTCTGAGTCGCTTGTTTGTAGTGGTTTGTTACACAGGGAAACCCTGCCTGCATTGTCTGCTGATGGGAGGGGCAGTGGAATTTGCCGCTAGGTGGTGAGAAAGGTGGTAATAAGCTTGCACCATAAAATAAAATAAAATAAAATAATAAAATAAAGTAAAGTAAAATAAAATAAAATAAAATAAAATAAAATAAAATAAAATAAAATAAAATAAAATAAAATAAAATAAAATAACACTACTCCAGCCTGGTGCTGGAGGAGGAAATGGGTCTAAAGACCGGGACAGTCACTTTCAGAGCAAAGCCCTG
Organism: Spilogale gracilis; assembly: GCA_004023965.1. Taxonomy (NCBI): domain Eukaryota; kingdom Metazoa; phylum Chordata; class Mammalia; order Carnivora; family Mephitidae; genus Spilogale; species Spilogale gracilis. The sequence continues at coordinate 86,704 of PITA01002162.1, read as the reverse complement.
GTGTGTCAGGGACCAAGACCTTCTGTCCACACCCAGAGGGTGGTCAATTCTGACATGGTGAGTCCCCCAGACCCCCGCCTCCCGTCGCTAAACCTCAGCCTGTAGTAGGCAAGACGCCCAGCATCGACCTGCAGCCCTTCCCCCGTCCCCAGTGCAGAAGGACACCTGTGATCCCCTCTCCTTGGGTAGAAAGCCTGCTGAGGTAAGGCACAGAGAGCACCATTCATTGTGACCCATGTGAGATAAGGGCCATCTTCCAGACGGGGTCTTCATGCTGAAGGAGAGAGAATGGTTTCAGGAATTCTTTCCCCTAAACTTTCTGGGATAAAAGACCCATGTTTCTGTTCTTTACTCTGAGGTGAGGGGGTTCTGAAATGGCTCAAAAAGAAAAGGATTTCCTGTCACCCCAGTGTACTCAGGAGACTCGAATGTATTTGTCGGTTGTGTGTTATTCTTTACCCCACGGATGAGCCCAAGCGTCACTTGTGGACGTCCTTCCCAGCCTCCTCAGCCTTTTGGAGAATGCACAACCACATGGATAGTCTGACCTAGAGAAGCCACAGCCCCCAGGTCAATGGACGCAGGTGGGAATTCGGAAAGGCTGGACCTTTGGGATGTTTGGGAAGCCTACTGAGAGCATCTTATTTTTTTTTCCTTACAGACGAATTATAATGTTGGTGCTTGGATTTAGTTTAATGCTATTTGAATTAATTTTTGACTTAGTGTGAGGGAAAGTTTAAGGCTTTTGTTGTTGTTGTTTTTCCATGTAGACATCTAGGCATTCCAGCAACATTGACATGTTGAGTTGCCTTGGAAACTTCATCAAAAAAATCAATTGACCATATATATGCATAAGTATGTCTATTTCTAGACTCCCTATTCACTTCCACTGACCTATATTTCTCTATCTTCGCCAAAATCCATGCTGGCTTCATGATTGAAGATTTTAGTACATCTGAAAGTCGGGTAGTGTAAGTCCTCTAATTTTGTTCTTCTTTTTCAAAATTATTTTGGACATTCTACATCATTTGCATTTTTATATAAATTTTAGAATTGTTTTGTTGATGTTTATGAAGAATCCTGTTAGACTTTTGATTGTGATTTCTTTTAACCCATAGGCCGATTTGGGAGACTTGATCTCTTAGCAATAATGAGTTTTCTTATCCACAAACATGGTATATCTCTGTATTTAGATCTTTCATTTCTCTCAGTAAAGTTTTGTAATTTCTAGTATACATATCCTGCACATCTTTTGTTAACTTTATCCCTTAATATTTGGTGCTATGGTGAAGGGTATGATGTTTTCAATTTCAATTTCTAATTGTGCTTAGTATTGAAAAACACTATTAACTTTGTATATTGATTTTATATCCTGTGATCTTGCTAAACTTATCATTACTACTAGTTTAAAAAAATTTTTTAGGATTTTTCTATATAGACAATTGCATTGATATAAATAAAGACAGTTTTACTTTTCCCATTTTGATCTGCATTTTTAATTCATTTTCTTGTGCTAATGCACCATCTGTGACCTCCAATACAATGTTGAATAAAAGTGGCAAGAGAAGATATTCTTGTACTACTTCCTGATGTTAGGAGAAAAGCATTTGACTTTTACCATTAAGTTTGAAGATAGCTGTAGGTCTTTCATAAATAAGATGGAGGAAGTTCCTCTTTATCTGCTGAGAGTTTTTGTCATGAATTGGTATTAAATTTTATTGCATGCATTTTTGCATATACTGATTTAGTTATTTGTGGGTTGTTGTTTTTTCTGTTCATATGGTGAATTACATTGATTTTGCATCCCTGTGATAAACCCATTAAGTCATGGCTTGCTATTTTTATATGTTGCTGCATTCAATTTGCTAATATTTTGTTAAGGATGTTAGCGGTCATGTTTATCAGGAATTTTTATTTGTAGTTTTATTTCCTTGTAATGTATTTGTCTTGTTTTAGTATCAAAATAACGATGGCCTCATAAAATTATTTGGAAAGTATTTCCTTAACATCTGTTTTCTGGATGGGGAAGAGTTTTTGTAGAGTTGGTGTTATTTCCTCCTTAAAAGTTTAGTAGTATTAATCATTGAAGTCATCTAAGCCTAGAGTTTTCTTTGTGGGAAGACTTTTTAACTTCAAATTCAATTTTAAATAGATTTGGGCCATTAGGCTATCAGTTCTTCCTTGAGTGAGCTTTATTAGTTTGTGTCTTTAAAGAAACAGGTCCGTTTCATAGAAGTTGTTGAACTTATTGTAGTTAACATCTTGTTAATGTATCATCTAAAATGATGTCTGATTTCACATTCCTCATATTGACAATTTGTGTCTTCTCTTCATTAGATTAGCTAGATGTTTATTGATTTTATTGATCTTTTCAAACAATCAGCTTTCATTGCTTTTTCTCTATTATTTTTGTTTTGTTTTGTTTCCATTTTTGTTGTTATTTTCACCTTGTTGGTTTCCTTTCTTTTAACATCAATGTCCTTTGCTGCCTGCTGTATCATATATATTATTCTGTTTTCTGCTTAAGATGAGAGAGAAAATCTAGTGCTGTCACTCCATCAGGACTAGAAGTACTGACTCTATAATTTTTTGAGCTGGGTAACCGAGATCCGGAGTAGGGAAGAGTCTCGTGCAAATTCATCAGTGTATCAGCACCAATGCCAGTGGTCCACACCGCTGAGCCCAGGGTCCTGCCTATGATGCCAACCCTACTGTCAGCTGATTTCTTCCCAACATTCTCTCCGTCCATCCCTTGAGTGTCTGGATAAAACCACTTTAGAAATTTCGGAAGACAACGAGCCCTTAACATTCTGTTACTAAGTTTTAACATAGCCAAATTATTTACACTTTTCCACTGGGCAATAATGGAATTGATTAAATATCATACTAAAAATATCATCTCTTACATGTCAGCCTCAGACAACTAACAATCTGAATTTCCTAAACAATCATCTTTATGAAGTTGTTCTTTTATGTTCTTTACAGGAACTTAGTTTGTTCTGGTTTTAGCTCTTTGTAATCCGGAGAATAAATAAATGCTCATGAGATAAAATATTTCTCTGAAGTATGCAAAAGGATGGAATTTTTTTCAGTGTCTTTGAGGAGTGTTGGAAACTCAAGCCAGGAAATCTAGGTGGCTAAAACTGGCTGCAGGACACAGAGGTGTTGTGGAAGTTCAAGGTGAAGCCAGAAGTCTGTCTTAGAATGTCTGGGTGCTGGGCACTGAGTGGTTCAGCTAACTCCTCCACTCCAGATTGTTCAAGATGCACCCAGTGTATGTATTTCTCTATAGTTTGAGCTATAGTCTTCCAAAATTGGGAAAAAATGAGACTTGGGTCTGGACGGGGAATTGGTGTGTTGGAGTATGGTTGCCTCAGTACTCCACTGAGGGTAAGGCGGATTGGCGGAGGTAAGAGGCAGTCTCAAAGGTCCTTCTTGCCCTGCAGCCCTTGTCTCTACCTGCTCCCTAACTACATGGGTCTCCAAAGCAGATAGATCCAAGTGAACAATGGGCTGCCTGGGCAGCCCAAGGGATGCCCTCACCTGCTAATGTCCCAGAGCCATCATTAATACACAGGGAGGTTTTGCATGAATTAGAAATAGGCACCCCTGCAGGGAGATGAATCGCAAACATCTGGGCTTCCTCTGAACAGAAAGCCCCTGGGCCAGGGTGCACAGCTCCACAGCTGACTTCTGGCTGGAGACCAGCCTCACCTGGACCGCAACTGGCAGGAGGCCTGAGGTCAGGGTACAGCTTAGAGGACTACTTGGCTGGTCCCACCTGTCCATCATCCATAGCATTTGTGCTCTACTCAACCCTAGTCCACCAGGAATCTGAGTGATGGGGTGGTCCCTGTGGGGAATCCTTGTTATCTTACCCATTCCTCCCTTATGAGATAAGTCTAGTCCGCTTTCCTTTCTCTTTCTTGCCCTCACCATGCCCCAGGTGCTGAGAATGTTCCATTCATTTCTGCCAGTCATTCAACAGATGCATTTCACATGGGAGGAAATGCAACAATCAATGGTAATAAATGAAATGCATATTTTTTAAAGATTTTATTTATTTATTTGACAGAGTGAAACACAGCTAGAGAGGGAACACAAGCAGAGGGACCGAGCCAGAAGCCCAATGTGGGGCTCGATCCCGGGTCTCCAGGATCATGACCTGAGCCGAAAGCAGTTGCCCAACCAATTGAGCCACCCAGGCGCCCCAAATGAAATGCATATTAAAACAACGAGAGGTTATTTTCACCCATAATATAATCAATAATTTGAAGGAAGGAGAATATCAAGCATTAGCATGGATGTGGGGAAAGAAGCATGTTTGTATGTTGTCATAGAAGTGAAACGGACTCTGGGTTGTAGAGGGTAATTTGATGATATATATCTATCAAAACTCTTTATACTGTTATAGCTATTTAAACTCCAGAACCAGTATTTCCACTTCTCAAAAGCCCTTTCTAATGCTTCCCCTGCCGTCAAAGATGTATGTAATGAAGATGTTCATTGCTTCATTGTTTACAAATTGGAGAAATTGGAAACAACCCAAATGTGCACTAACAGGGGGTTGGTTAGATAAAATATGTCACATGTGTCCCGTGGAGTATTGTGTGGTCATTAACAAATGGAGCGGGCGGGCTCTGTGCACAGCAAGGAAAGGCTCCAGGCAGGAGTAAGTGAGGAGAGCAAGCTATAATAGTGTTTATAATAGAATTCTATTTGTACAAGAAAAAGGTAGAGTGTTTATGCACATATGTGTGTGTAAATTCACAGACAGCTGAAGGACACACACACTGCCCACGGGAGAGGAGCAGGAATGAAGGGGGAGTGAAAAAAAAACACGGTTAAGTAGCCAATGGCGAAGCAGCACACAAAACACAAAAATGAGACCATCAGCTTGCAATCTGAGAAAAATGAAAAAATATGCAGAGTCACATCTCAAACACACCTTTCAACAACTTCAAAAAAGAATGAATGGCAGAAGTTGAATCCTAGCAAAGTTGTCAAAATTAAACATTTATAACTTCCTTCGAGGAGTGAGATTTTCCTTAACTTTGAGGCTCTAGAAGAAATCGCAAAGGAAAAGCCTCACAAACCTCATCACCAAACAATTGAAGGCTCCTGTACAAGATGTCCGAGCAAATTCAAGAGAACCCCACGAGCTGGACAAAACGGATGGAGGCCTCGCTGACTTTGTGGTAAAGAAAAAGTTCCTCGGGCGCCTGGGTGGCTCAGTTGGTTAAGCCACTGCCTTCGGCTCAGGTCATGATCCCGGAGACCCGGGGTTGAGTCCCACATCGGGCCTGCTCGGAGGGAAGCCTGCTTCTCCCTCTCTCCCTCCCCCTGCTTGTGTTCCCTCTCTTGCTGTGTTTCTCTGTCAAATAAATAAAAAAATCTTTAAAAAAAAAAAAAAGAAAAAGTTCCTCAAATCAAGGCACAAAAAGCCAAACTGACAAAGAGATAAATCAGGACATATCAGCATTAGAAAAGAAGTCACCATGCATTTCTTTTGAATGGGAAGATCTCCCATTTAAAATATCTCATTTTCCCCCAAATCCCTCTGCCCTACACTTGTCAGTTCAAGCCGTGGCAGAAGTTGAAAAGCGATTCCCAGCCTCCTGGGTTCTCTTTCTCCCGAGATGCACTGGTCTGCTCTGCACCTGGCAGGTGTAAGTGTTCGCTGGGGGCAGGATGAGACTCCGGGGAGCTGTTCGGAGTGTCCCCTACTCACCCATGGCCCAGGGACTCCAGATGTGGGGAGAGAGAGGGGTGAGGATACAGGGCTGGGTAAGAAGTCTTCCAATGGTGCGGCCTGGGGCAGTCACCCAGCCTCTCGGGGACTTCCCCTTCCTCATCCTCTCTGTCCTGCCTCCTCACATGATCTGATGAATTACTACTTGGATGGGATCTTTGTAAAAGGCAAGTTCTGTTCCTCAATATTCCTCCAGGGCCTAGCACTCCGTAATGGCCCACAGTAGGTCTTCCATAAATATCCACTCTTTCCAGATGCAGAATGCCCCACAGGTGTTCAGGCCTACGAAGCAGGGTCTCTCTTCGCTTAAGTAATGTGGTCCCGCCCCAGCAGAGTGAGAATGCCCAGAATCTTAGTAGTTCTTTCCAAAGCTTGGGCAGGATGAAGGCCAGGAGGCTTGGGTCTCCCAGGGCACCTCAGCCACTTTCTACAGAGGCATCACCCTGAGTCTTCTGCCTGCATCTGGTCCTGGAGGAATCCTGGGAGGCTTCCCAGGGGAGGGGACCTTGGAGCTGAACTCTGGAGGGTGAGCTGGCGTTCCCCCAGAGTAATGAAGGGAAGGGCCCGCGGGTGCTGAAGAGCATGGGTGTGTGGAGAGCAGGGCAGAGCCCCCCTCTCTCCCCGTGGCTGGGCTACAGGGGCGGGATAGGGAGATCAAGATGCAGCCATGGACAAGGGAAGAGCCAGCAAAGGGGGATCGGACCTTGGAGAGTGGTTTATAAAGACAGAGGCTGGGCCAGGAGATTCAGTAAGAAAGCAGGTGACAGATGAGACAGAGGAGTAATGCTACTGTATCGGAAAAGGGTGTAGGTAGATGTGTGTGTGTGCACGCCTGTGTGTAAGACCGCCCCAGCAGTGGTGGGCGGGGGCTGCCACTACCTACCTCTCGGCGGGGCCCTGCCGCTGGGGCGCTGGGGCTCCGGCCTCAGGAGGGAGGCACTGAGGGAAAGGAGCTGCGGCCCCCGAGGGGGAGGCTGCGCCTCTGGGGACAGAGCACGCGGCTGCCCGGAGCGCCCCTGGTGGAGGCGCCAGAGCCCCACGGCCCTCTTCACCCTGCTGGTGTCGGTCTGGCCCCCGCAGGGCTCCGTCTGGCCCGGGGAACCTCGTGCTCTGCTGAGCCAGCCTCCCCCGCAGATGGAAGTGGCCGTCTGCCCTGATCAGCTCCTCCAGCCACGTTGTAAAGCTGGGCAGAGGCACCCGACTCCGGCCAGTCCCACGAGGGGTGGGAGGAGGGGAGGGGCAGAGCTCAATTCCTCCGTGACGGGTAAGGTTGGCAATAACACTTTGGAACCTGGGTCCGCCAGGCTAGACCCCCTCCCCAAATAATGCCAGCCATCTCTGCAAGAGGCAGGCACATCCTTTGTGCGCCAGAGAGACTTCTGCCAGATTGCTGAAAATGAGCAGCAGATAAAAATACGATTCTGGTCCCTTGAGCCACACCTCTTGGCTGTTTTGCAAATAGCCTGCTCTGGAAAAAGCCGACTTGTAGATTCATCTCTCCTCAAAATTCAACGCCTTCGAGTCGAGGCACGGTCTGCCCTCTGGTGGTCGTCCCGCGCAAAGACACCAACCTCCCACCTGAACTCGCCCAGCAGTTTGGCAGAAAATCCACCGGGAGCATTTGAGAAAGAAGCATGTGTTCTTTCTCACCTTCTGGACTTCTTGGTTTGATGTCTAACAAACAGATGTATTTCATCCCTACTCCTGATTCAGGATGTGGTTTCTATAGCATTTTACTGACTTCCCTTCAGCAAAATAAGAAAGTTTTCTCCTAAAGACAAAGTCTTCAGACAGAAAAGTGGTTTTGTCATTAAACTGGAGAGACAAGGAACGCTTAGAAAAACAGATAGGCTCCAAGCTGCTGTGTGTGTTTGCCATTTGGCCCATTTCCTGGGGAGTAGGAGTCCTCGGAGACACCTCGGGAGAATGTCCAGCATGGCAGCCGGGCACAGGGTGAAAAGAACCAGGCTGCCAGGGTTCAAGTCCATGCTCTGCCTCTTACTAGCTGTGTGGCCTTGGGCAAGTTATTTAAGCTCCGCATGCCTCGGTTTTCTCGTCTGTAAAATGAGAATGGTAATAGAATCTATCTCGTATAATTGTGAGCATTAAATGAGTCTATATGCATAAGGTCCTTGGACCTTATGGCTGCGTCCATGGTAGATGCTATGTAGTGTTAGAGTGTTGTTGTGACTATTTCGGATGCCAGACCTCTGCCAGCCCAGCCACCTGCAATATGGACAAGAAGCGTGGCAAATATTGGTCACTTTTAGCTACCAGTCTCCCAAACCCTTCCTACGGGTGTCTAGTCCTGTCTTGCACTGTGGAAATAGGAGGTGTCACCGCCGGTGGAACCAGCCTCGGTGGAGTTGTGGGTTCCAAACCGCGGGCAAAATAATGACAGGGACACGGAAATCTAATGCGAGCTGACAGACCCGAGGTCGGTCAGGAGAGACCTATGAAGCAGGCTCAGCTGCACGCTCTGGCCTTTTAGCATTGGCTCTCTAGCTCTAGCTCTCTAGCTCTGCCTTTGGCCCTCTTGCTCTACTTCTCTCTCCTCTTCTGTCTCTCTCCTCTGTCTGCTTCTCTTTCTGCTGCTTGCTTTGCTTCCCTGTTTCTGTCTCTCTTTGCAGGCTCTCTTGCTGTTTTCCAGCTCTCCTGCTCTCTCCTCTAAGGCTCTCTAGCTGCCTCCTCGCAGGCCCTCTGCCTTTGTCTCTCTTGACTGACAGGGGCCCCAGTCTTTTATTATTTAAAAGTGAGGAAGTTGGGTGGTACAGTTAAATCTTTAACTGCTTTTGCACCCCCCCTAGAGACAGAATTAGTATTGTTACTGCAGGGTACAGAATGATTGCTTAAACTCACAGAAGTTGAGACCATTGAGGCAGAGGGATCAAGAAATACAGATAAGAGATACAGAGATATGATTACCAGGAGGAGGAGGATTGAATGGAAATCTATGTCTTGAATAAGCACACAAAGGACATATTGCCCTGACCCACAGGGTATGTGGCTTTTCGGATTCTAGGGGGGGGGGGAAGCCCAGAGGGGCTTTCATTCAACATTCACAGGTATCTCCACCAAAGTTGTCCCAACAGGAGGAAGCAGATATCCCTGGGTGGAGGGACCATCATCATGTGACCCCATCCAGGGAAGGGACACACAGATGCGGGGACAGGTGGCAGGAGTGGCAGAGCTGGAGTCATTCAGCAGGGCTGGTGGGTGACCCAGCTCTGTCCTGGCCTCTCAGCCACCTTTGTTTCTTGCTTTGTCCAGCTATCTGCCTTCCCTAAATTATGTAAGCTGCCCAGCAACTTCACTTAGACTTAGTTCTGTCATTTCTACCTAAGAATCTTGACTGGAATCAGGACGCTGGAGCTCAGAGAGGGCAAGGAGCTTGCTCAAAGTCACACAGCAAATCTGTGGCAGGCAGAGCTGCACTCCGCCTGCACTCCGCCTACTTAGACTGGTGTCCCCCCACCCCAGCAAAGATGAGCTGATAAGTCCTTCCTGACTCTCGCACACGCAAGCCCAAGGACACAGGGGGCTTGTTGAGAGTCGCAGCATGTTTGAAGGAGTAGTGAGTGACAGATTCTCAGCTGCTGTGGGACACAAGAGAATCACAAACCCATATACATTCCTCCAAGGGCTGCAAACGTTCCGCTCAGCTACAGATCCCTTCAGACCAGCACGACGTTGGCTATTTGTGGCTCAAGGGCTCCCCCCAGTGGTTGTCTTGCCGGTAGCCCGAAGCCCTGGAGGCCTTGACCGCTGACTTCCGGGACAGGAGGCTGGGACCCCAATAAGGGAAGAGTGCGGGGGCGGCTCCCATGTAACCTCAGGCAAGGTCGAAGCCCTGGGGCAGACATAAGCAGCGTCTCCAGTGGTGACACGGAACGCATCCCTAGACGGATCCCGAGACGGCCCCTGGAGGGCCTCTCCCCGCCCCCACCAGCTGCACGCCGGTCCCTGTTACTCTCTGGATCCGCAACAGAGGCCTTGCGAGTCCCGAGTGCGACGGAGACGAAGCTCCTCTCCTCCGTCCAGACGCGGGGAGTCCACAGCCTGCTGCAAAGTAAGAGGCCGTTCAAGGAGATACGGGTGTGCCCACACACGAACACGTGCACGCGCTCACAATGCTCTCAGACACGTGTTCACATGCTTACAGGAACATCCGCACGCTCACACGTTCCCAATGCTCACACTTTACACGCTCTCGTGCACGCTCATACACGTGCTCATACATGTTCCCTTGCACGTTCTCACATGCCCGCACGCATTTGCATGCTCACACACACATGTTCACAAACACGCTCTCACACGCATACTCTGCCTGCTTGATGTGCCCGATTCACTGAAGGCCTCTGAGCCTCAGTTTCCCCCTCTGTAAAAAGGGTCTAGGTACCCCTTCTGGTATGTAGCTGGCAGGGTGCTGTGCTGAATGCGGGGTTCAGAGGAAGATTGGCAGAAGCGTGGGCTGTTCTATCCTCTGAGGTGAGACCAGGCGGGAGGAAGAAGGGGCTGAGGGACCACAGCAGGGAGCACGGCAGGGGGTCTGCTCTCACATTTGACTCCGCAAGCATGCAAACCTCTAAATGCTTGTGCGGAGCCAGGTCCTGAGGGCACCGTGATGAGTAAGACAGCATCCACCATCTCAAGGAGGTGACAATAGTGCAGGAAGGACAGATACACAGACAATTACAGGTCAGTGTGTATCCCGCAAGGGAGAAGTTCAAGGTGCTATGGGGGCAGAGAGGAGGGACACCAAAGCTAGGGAGGCAAGGGGGTCAAGGGAAGGAGAAGAGAAATGAGCCCAGGTTAAGAAGTGTCGGGGGGAGAAAGAGAGTGGGAGAGAGATCAGATATAGATATCAAATCTCTCTATCTAGCTGTCATCTATCTATCTCTATCATCTATCTATGCGTGCGTGCGTGCGTGTGTTTGGGCTGACGGGCTGGAGACCTCTGTTAGAGGGACCAGGGAGGACCAATGACACCAGGAACTGTGAACTTGTTGGAGGATGAAGTTCAAGAAAAATGGAGTAGCCGAGGTGGGCTAGAGGACCAGGAAGGTAGAGCTGCAGTGACGGGGACACTAGGAAATGACAGCGGCCATGACTGGGGCTAGCCATGGGGAGGGGAGCACATGGGTGAGTGTGAGAACCTCGAAGGGCATGGAATCCCCAGGACCTGGGAAGACTTGGTTGAGTGAGGATTTCTCCCTTGGGTGGCTTGGCTTCTGGAGGTGGCATCCAAGAGTGGGAACACAGGAAAAAAAACAGGTTTCAGGGGTCCCAGGGGAAGGCTGGAGAGATAAGTCTGTTTGGACATGAGATTGAGATGCCTGTGCACAGCTTGGGGGTGGGCAGATACCCACGTCTAGAGCTGAGAGAAGAGGAGGAAGAGAAAGGATACTAACTGAGGACCCAGGCTAAGGAGGCATTGCTCATTAGGTGAAAGGAACCTGAACTGGTATGTCTTCAATGACGAGAAGGAAAGGGGCGTCAGGCAAAGTTGAGAAGGCTTCTGTCAAAAGGTCAAGTTCCAGGAGAGCTGGGGGACATCCAGAGCCCCTTTGAAGGTGACCCCTTTCCACCTTTCCACTGATACTGGAGGGAAAGGAGGACAGACAGCCAGAAAAGTTGTCTGTATCCTGCCTTCTATCAACAATGGCCAACGCAGTGGTGACAGTCACTAAGGTCCTGGAGAAGCTGCACAGACATCGGCCACTTTGGTGACCAGTGTCCCAAACCTTCCCAGGTGGGGGCTGGTTTCCCTCCCACACTGTGGAAATAGAAGGGGACAGCCTCTCGCTCCCGCCTGCCTATGGGCAGATGGGCTGCGGCTGAGGGCCTTTGGGTCTCAGGGGAGTTGCTCAGCCTCTCTGAGCTGCTGTAAAGTAAGGAATGACAGAACCTACCCTTTATTACAAACGTCGTGAGGCTCACGTATGACAAAGCAGGGAGGGTACCCTGCCAGCGTCGGTTCTTCCCAGAGGCTGGCGATTATTGTGACATCCGGGTACCTTCTCAATGTCCAGATTTGCTTGTGTGGGGCCCATACTGTCCAGGTGTCCCTCTAATACATTCAGAGAGATGGGGACTGAGAAACACTGCCCCCATGACAGATGCTCTGGGCATCTAGACAGAAACTCACTGGTTATGGGTAATTTTTTTTTTTTTGGTTATGGGTATTTTGATGTAGGTTTTCATTGGCAGAAGTAGACCCAACAGACCCAAGAAAGGCAAGGAAGTTGTTTTATCTTTCAAACAATAATCTGTATTTTCCTGGAAAAATGGTACATAGTTATTATGAAATCTTTGAAATTCGAAAGAAGGGAAAAATCCTCATTCTAAGGAATAGTCATCACTAACTATGGTAGGCAGAATACAGACTACACCAAAGCTGGCCACACCCCCATCCCCAGGACCTATGACTACCTTACTTTCCGTGGTAGAGGGGGCTTTGCAGGTGGATTAGATTAAGGGCTCTGAGATGGAGAGATTATTCTGGATTCTCTGGGGAACGGGCATGCCCAGTGAAATTGAGGGGGTCCTCCAAAATGGAGACCGTTTCCTGCCAGCTCACAGAGGTGAAATAGACAGTTTTGTCTCCCTTTACAGATCAGCGATGTTGATGTCAATTATCTTCTCCATTTGCGTCTTCTCTAAATATCTTTCATACCCTGTTCTTTTCTGTTGGTTTTGTAGGATTTTCTCTGGTACTCCCCTGGGACTCTAGCTGTCGGTACTGTGGTTCCCAACGCGTCGGAGGAGCGGCTGGCCGACCCTGGGGACCTGGGCTGTGCAGCCTTGGGTTCGGGGCCTTGTGTTTCATGAGGTTTCTCAAGGAGCAGCCCGCTTTCAAAGTTCAGAAAGTGGGTTTGGTCCACAGCTCATCTCCAGAGTCCCAGGGTCCCCACAGGGTGACTCACTGATCTCCACCACCCTCCACCTCCCTTTCTTCTCCTCCCAGTTGTAGACATGAGAAAGGATGTGACAGCACAGTTGCTCTTGTCCCTGCTGGCCCTGGGTCTCTAGTGCTGCTAAATGAACGCCAGTACTGCTGAGCTCAAGAGACAACCATTTCATCACGTCTCGTGGTCTTATGGACGGGACCTTTGGTGCAGGATTGGCGGGGGCGTCCTCTGTTCCAGCTGGCATTGACTGGAGTCACTCAGATGACATTCGGTTGGTGGCTAGTCTGATCTTGGAGGGTCCACGATGGCTTCTCATGCCTGGTGGCTTGGTGGGGACAACTGGGAGGCTGGGTTTTCTGGGGTCCTCTGTCTCTCCATGCACTCTCTCCAGCAAGGTAGTCGGACTTCCCACACGGTGGCTCAGGCTCTGACACAGGAAGTCTGAAAGTCTAGGCTGACGCTAACAGAGCATCACTTCCACTATCCCAGGGCCGAGGGAGGCAAGGAGACCCACTTCTCAGGGGGAGGTGTGTCTAAGAAGTTGAGGTCACCTTCGGCCCGTCCCATTGCCTCCTCTGTGGGGAGGGGAGCTGGAGGGTAAATCTCTTAGGCTTTGCGAGCTGTGCAGTCTCTGTCACACCTACTCAGATGTGCTGTAATATGCAAAAGGCTGCAGGTAATATGTAAGTGAATGAGCAAGGCTGTGTTCCCGGGGAAACTTTCCTCATACAAATGGGCATCGGCGTGCAGTCTGTCGTCTGCCAACCCCTGTTCTATGGAAACCAAGTGGGTCTCCGTGGGGACCTTCATTATCTGTCCTGTCACCTCTACATCTTCGATCAACAGATCATTCAGCCTCGAAGGACTGGGACACTTTCACCTAGGGACTCCAGTTCCTACCTGCGGCCAGAGAATGCGTGGACTCCCAGATCTCATGGGATTTGGTGGGTGTGCTTCCTTTTGGGGAATTTCCCCTCCCCCCACTCTGTGTCATCTGGGAAGTATCAGGGTAGGGGTCCTATCCTCCCTTAGGCCAACATGTTGGCATGAGACCAAGCTGGGCCAATTGCACCATCTTCTAGGACTCTAAATCTGGGCACAGAGATGTAAGGATGGAAATTTTTTCAATGGTGGGAACACATCTATCCCATTGGTCAAATCTCAGCAAATCTCGAGTAGTTTTCATTGCCTGTGACAAAGATGACAGGTGCTCTCTAGGGTTCCCACCTCCATATGTTCCTGGGAACACATTCAGACTACATTTCCCAAGGTGATTTGCACCTAGGTCTAGCTAGTGGGATGTGAATGGAAGTGTGTGCCGTTTCCAACATGGCTGATGACAAACCTCCCGTGCGTGGTCCTCACTCTGTTTCATCATCTAATGACTGAATGGAGAAGATGCCCAGCACACAGAGCAGGGAGGGCAGGACAAGACGGAAGGAATCCACATACCTGAATGACCGTGTAGGGCAAACAGCCCTAACTACGACCCCTGCCACGCAATTACCACCAACAGCAGCAACCACCTGATTAGGCTGTGACACACTGAACAGGGTTAAGCCACTGAAATGTTGGGTTGCTTATCATAGCAATTAGTCTGCCTTGATGAATACTGGTTGTGCTCCTTTCTGAGTCCCCAGCTGTTCCATAGATCGCTCCCAATAATATTCTTTTTTACTCGAGATTTCTACCCATGGCCGTATTCTGTTCTCTGCAATCAAAGAAACACGATGATATGAGCTGCAAGTGGACATAGAGACCATTTCCCAAAACTAAGGTCCAGAGAGGGAAAGTAAATAGCTCTAAATCACACAGATGTAAATGGCAGATCTGAGCCTGGAACCCCGGCCTCCTCATTCAGCTCGCTTCCCATTGCCCTGGGATATATCTTGCCCAGAACATAAATCTGGATTCCTATGATGGCAGTGAAATGCACAGAGTCACCTCCAGGCATCGATTTTACCTAGAGGACCCTACGCCTGCACTGGGGGCTCAGAGTAAGGATCGATGGGGGTCCAGGCCCTGGGCTGTAAATCACAGCAGAGAGTAAAGCAGACCTGTGTTCTGGCAGTAAATTCAGCTCCAGCTAGCCGCCCAGCTCCCCCCTTTCATGGTTCTACCTTGTAGATCAGACAGTGTTTAAGAGAAAGAGACCGACAGACATTCCTCAACTTGTTTATTTTCTTTCAATACTTTAAAAACAACTTCTAACTTGAAAATAGTTTTAGATTCACAGATCAATTGCAAAAATATTACAGAGAGGTCCCATATACCCTGTCCCTAAACATTCACATCTTAGACCAGAGCACAGGGACTAAGATTAAGAAATGAGCACTGCTACTATTAACTACACACTTCATTTGGATTTCCCTAATATTTCCACTTAATGTCCCTTTTTTCCTCCAGGAGCCAGTCCAGGACATGACCGTTGACCTGTTACATTTTCTCAGTCTCCCCTTGCTTTTCGTACCCTCGACAGTTCTAAGGAACACTGGTCAAGTTGGAATGTGCCTCGATTTGGGTGTGTCTGATGTTTTCACACAAAGAGAGTGTGGTTATGGATTTGGGAGAAGTGTGTACAAAGGTGAGTGCCCTTGCCTCCATATCACACAAAGCACGCATGAAATCCACACGATATTACTGTAATCCATCAGGGCGGCACCTGCCATATCCCGCCGCTGGCCTAGCCACCATTCCCCCTTCCCACACTCTGTTTCTCATAAGTGAGTTGGAGGTCCAGCCCCTACTCCAGGAGAGAGGAATTCTCCCTGAACATTCATGAAACATGATCTGTGACCTGTGATAGCTCCTGCTCCGTTCTCATTCCAAGGCCTGTGCGAATGCAGGCCCGACACCTGGGTCCTTCCGTCCAGCCTCTCTATCTTTCATACATGTTCCGTTGCCTATTTGCTGCTCAGTAGATCAGGAAGAAGGGTGAGAGCCTGGCTGAGCCTCTTGTCTAGAGCCTGGCGGAGACTACCAGACTGGGGGACAGGTGGGGTAACAAGGATGTTTGGGGGTGATGGGGCCACTCTTTTTCCATTTCCTGCCCCATCCCTGCCTGCAGCAGAAGGAGAAGCTCCAGCTTCCCATTCTGGGTAACTCGGGGCTTCCGAGAACAAGTGGACAGAGCAAGGCCTGCTTCTAGAATAGTAGTTCTCAATGTGGGTTGCATGTTAGACTCCCCTGGGGAGCGTTAAAAAATACCCACCTCCCAGGCTCTGCCCCTAAAAGACTATCATTTAGTTTTTCTGAGCGGTGCTGAGGATCCAATATTTTTTCAAAGCTCCTCAGGAAATTCTCCTGCTGCGTTGAGGTTGTAGAACATTGCTTTAAAACCTTGCCCCTCGGTGCAGCCCCCAGACCAGCCTCCTGCCCCACATGGGAGATGGAGAGAAGCATAGACTTTGTCTCTGCCCCACAGCAGCCAGGGCAGAACCTGCATGTTCACAAGACCCTGGGGGATGGTGACAAGCTCCGGAAGTACAGGTAGGGGAGTGTTTCCTGCAGCGGAGCAAGGGGTGAGGGCCTCTGATCCCCGATGGAGAAAAGTTGTGAGCAAGAACGGCATCTGGGAGCCCCTGATGCACAGTAAGATCACCAGCAATGAAGCAGACTACCCCTCCCCAGGTCTGCAAGCCCTCCCCCTTGAGCGGCAGGTGTAAGGAACGAGGTGGGGGCTTCAGGGGCCCCTCCTGCCTTCCTACCTCACAGGGTAGGACCCCCAGCTTGCGGCGGGCAGGGCACGGATGTTAAAAGGAGAGAAACGCCTACCCCGGTGCAGCCCCGGTTCCTTGGCTCGGCCCGGCCACCTGCTGCCAGGCTTTTCATAAATGCTCTCGAGCCTCAGATTTCTTCTCTGTAAAATGGGGGTAATGACTACCTGGAGGTCACAGATGAGGTCATGTAAGTGCTGAGGCATGACCCATGCTGGCGACACAGCCTGCATCTGAGAAGGACCAAGTAACTGTCTCTGCGGTTCTCCATGTCTGGTGCACTTGGCCTCACCTGAGACACTCAGGAAAAACGGGTGAGTGTCTGCTGTAACCCAGTGCCCTTCCACTCACGAGTTCCTTTGCTCTTCCCCGGATGGTCTGTGTGAGGAAGCCGCGGATCAGAGAGGGGACTCAGCCTTCTCAAGAGCACACAGCGAGGGAGCCCGTCTGTGCAGTTGTGCTTGGATGGTGCCCAGGTTCGCCGCTGCTCTCCTGCCCCTTTCCTCGTCTCCTTTCCCCTCTTTCTTTCCTCTTGGTTCTGCGTAAACAAAAT
The DNA here is from genome assembly GCA_004023965.1 of Spilogale gracilis. Taxonomy (NCBI): domain Eukaryota; kingdom Metazoa; phylum Chordata; class Mammalia; order Carnivora; family Mephitidae; genus Spilogale; species Spilogale gracilis. The sequence continues at coordinate 69,772 of PITA01002162.1, read as the reverse complement.
TGAATTGATTTTTGCTGAAGATGAAAAACCATGGAACAAGCAGATCTAATATAAATGTAATACACTGCAAATCAGTGTAGCTGCCGGAAGTAAACGCGTTCGTGGTCTGTGGAGCCGCGTTCCGGAACGACCCCAGGGTTCTCGTGCCATCTGTGTGAATAATACGCCGCGTACACAGACACAGAGCTCAACGATGTAACAGATCAAAGGGACTTATTGGGTGGGGTCCCCGAGACCCAGGCAGCGAAGAGCTATGCCTGGTAAATCAGGTCCCCGTTAGGAGATGTTCAGGGTTGGCCGGCAAACCCCCAGATCTCCAAACGACCAGGTCCCATCAGGCTCGGCTACAAGGTGGATCCAGGTTTCCATTAACCCTGAAGTGGTGGCCACGGGAGGTTCCGCATGCCCTCAGAGAAGCAGGTCTGCTCCCCTCTCTCGGGGTCTTCTCCGGTCCGGTCCCAGACACTGCGCACACGGGAGCATGCGTCATCACCGGGCCGTCCGCTGGGGGCGCCAGGCTGGGACAGGCAGCTCCTGTCTCCGGACCCAGCCAGCCTGTCCCAGGAGGGCCCGTGCTGGCTTGTTCTCAAGAGGACCCCTCCTCATTCGGGCTGTCATGGCTAGTTGTGGGGACCCGGCAGCCCTGGGGTAGGCATGGGCTCCTGCTAGCTGCTGGGCCCACTCAGGCCTAGGTGGTGCCCTCAGAGTCCTGCTTAACCCAGGGGACCCCATGTAAAGCCCGGAAACCCAGAGCTCCCTACTTAGGCAGTATATTGGATCCCCAGGGTTGCCTCACCAAATTACCAGAAACCAGGAGGCCTAAAACAGTGGAAATGAGCTCCTCGCAGTTCTGGAGGCCAGAAGTCCAAAATCCAGGAGTCATGGTGGGCCCATGAAAAGGCCCGCCCTTGCCTCTCTCTGGCTTCTGGAGCCTGCCGGCCCTGCTCGGCATGGAAAGGCATCACTCCAATTTCTGCCTCCATCTTCCATTGTGTCTGTGTGTGTGTGTGACTGTGTCCAAATTGCCCTCTCTTTGCTCTTTTAAGGACCCAAGACACTGGCTTAAGAATGACCCAACTCCTCAGTATGACCTCATCTTAATATGATGACATGAAGACCCTATTTTGAAATAAGTCATCAGTAAGAGTTAGGACCTGAACAGATCCTTTAGCCAGGGATACAATTCAACCCACCCCATGCTGCTGTGTCCCTAAGACCCCCAGACTGGAGCTGAAGTTTCCAGCATCAGCTTCTCCCTGTACCCAGGGGCTATCCTCTCTCCTGATCATGTAGACCTGTCCAGATTCCTCCATCTGTCCCCACTCGCCACTTTGTTTCCCTTCTAGGCCTCCATCAGAGCCTTCTGGAGCTGAGTCACCTGGGTCTGCACAAAAATGGGGGTTGATCGGGGAAGAGATGTAGCACTCAGTCCTTGTGTGGTCACCATATTGCTCCCTGGGGACCTTCTCAGGTTTCAGAGCAGGCTCATGTCCAGGACCCCGTCTCATTGTGAGATGGGGATCATCGAATCCATTGTACCGGTGGGGAAACTGAGGCTCAGAGAGGCAAATGACTTGCCCAGTGTCACGGCACTCCGGCATGGCATAGCTGGTCTTCAGATGCCAAGTCCAGGATGACGCTGACTCACTGCCTCTGTGACATCACGTGGAGGATGCCCGCTCCATATTGGGGCCGGGCATGAGACAAAGGGCTGGTTCGCATCGATGTGGCCGTAGAGACAAGACTGCCACGTCCCTGCCCTCCCCCACCCTCCACGCCCCAGTGGAAGACGCATGGGTAAGGTGTCATGAGAATGATCTCTTTGAGACATAAATATTTCCCTCTCGGTGGCCCAGCACCCTGCCCTTCATCTTGTTATGGCAATCTTTTTCCATCGTTTAGCATCTGCTGTTCAGAATGTCTCATACCTTGAATAGAGAATGAAGCAGGGGCATAAATCAGGAGCAAAGTGCCCAGGACCTGCCTTCTCCATTGTGTCTGTCAGGGTGTGTTTGCGGCGACTGATCTAGTAGTTATTTTAACTGTTGCTTGGTTTTAAGGCCCGCTGATATATTGGTGGCTTTTTTATACGTGGTAGGTCATTTGTGTGACTGATTTCGCGGCTCAGGCCGCTCGCTGAAGGACAGCCCTGGAAACAGATCTCGGCATGGATCTCGCAGGTTGCAGGTAGTTGGAGAGCAGCAGCGGGAGAAGCTGGGAGGTGACTTTATTCCCCCCAGCGCCATGTGCGTCAGCCAGTCGGATGTGGTCGGTGCAGAAATAAAATAGAGGAAAACTGATAGAATTCAGGTGTCAGTCTTTGACATTAAAATCCTTTCTCACACAGTAACGCGTAAATGACGTGGACGAGGTAAATAGCAGCTTCTGGCCCAGATTCCGGGGAAAAGGGCTCGTGCTGCATGTCAGTGTTCCAGCGGTGGTAAGAATCGCTGGGTAGGTGGTGTAGACGACTCCGTGCAAGAGAGAGAGCGGGGGAGTCGATGTCCAGCTTCTGCAACTCAACTAGATCCAACAGCTTGGGAGTCCCATCGCCCCGTTGGGACAGGCCCATGCCTGCTGGGTGTTGCCAGCAGGCCCCCGCGCACTGCAGTGGAATTTCGGATTTGCCCAGATGCTTGAGCTGACGGGGTGTTGACCCAGAGGTGTGGACATGGGAATGTGCCCATTTACTTCAGAGAACATCCTGTGGTCCGGATTGAACAATCTCAAGTTAGAGAAGGGGTCTCTTCTTCTGGTCCCAACAATTCCCTGTTTCTTTTCTCTTTCTCCTTTATTCTCTTTTTTTGCTCTTCCTTCTTTGCTTTCATTAAAAAAAAAAAAAAAAGTTACACCGTCTTTAAATTATAAGCCTGGCTTATGAACCCGTGACCCGGCTTAAGGAATAAAACATTGCGGGTACAATGTGTGTCTCCACCCAGCCACCTCGGTCCTGTCACCTGCCAGGGGCTCTTCTCCCCTGAACCAGATGCCACTTAATCCCATGCATTTTTGCAGCTTAAACAACAGGTAGTGTTACTTTACACCGTTTAAGGTTTGTAGAATTGATGCCATTTGCATACTGTAAACTACACATTCTTTCATGGCCAGGGTTTTTCTTTCAACATTGTTAGTGGAAATTATATGGGTGAATACAGGTAGTTCTGGTTGAATCATTTTACTTGCTGTAAGTATTTTATTATATGAAGTTCTCACCATTTACCCATTCTCCTGCAGAACTCTGCGTGCGCACATAGGGCATTGAAAAACCATACTTGTGGGGCGCCTGGTGGCTCAGTTGGTTAAGCGACTGCCTTCGGCTCAGGTCATGATCCCAGAGACCTGGGATCAAGCCCCATATTGGGCTCCCTGCTCGGCGGGAAGCCTGCTTCTCCCTCTCTCACTCCCCCTGCTTGTGTTCCCTCTCTGGCTGTGTTTCTCTCTGTCAAGTAAATAAAATCTTTAAAAAAAGAAAAAAGAAAAACCATACTTGTGGGCTTGTTTCTCCAACCCCCCCGCCCCAGGATGGCTACAAGACCACACTCCCTGGGCCTCGCCCAGCTCATCCCGCCCAGCATCCCAGGGGGGAACAGAGCAACCTGCTGCTGGTCGGAGGAGCTCAGCACCGCAGACTCCCAGAGACGTCCCTCTGCGCTGCCGCCGGGAGGGAGGCCCCTTGCCCCTCACCTCCCTCGGTTCCCAGAAGATGTGCCCACCTTGGCCCTCGCAATCCTCCTTGGCTCTGTCTGTGAGTGAGCTGGCACACAGAGCCCTCCTCAACCCTACAGGCATTTGGGCCAGGCTCTGCACAGGTGGGAAAGAGTTTGCCTCTGCTCAGAGTCCACTTCCCCCAACAGGGATGAGATGGCAGGTGTGGGGGGAGATGGTGGTCCCTGGGAGTGTCCGGGACACAGAAGACAATGGCAGAGCTGGCCAGTAGACAGCCTACCGGGAGTTGAAAAGTGCCACCGGGAATGTTTTAAATGCCAAACTTTTAAAATCTCAACCTTTACTCAAGAGAATGGATAAATTGTGGAAATTTCATATGATGGAATATTACACCACAGTAAAAATGACAGAAGCAGAAGTACATGCATCAGCTCCAATGAATCCCCAGGCAGTGCTGCCTGAAAACCCTTCCCGCAGAAGAATGCGCGCTGCACGACATCGCTGAGACCAGATCTGAGCCCCACACAGACATGCGTCACCTGCGAAGGGAAGTAGGTCCAGCTGGATCAGCGGGCTTTTAAACTGCATTAGGAGGAGGCTCGGGAGTTGTGGGGGGTGGTCTCGGGGCCAGGTGCTGGTCCTCCCAGCAATGGTCTTAGGCATGGTGGTCCTCTGCTCCGAGGGAGGGCTCTGCAAGCCGGCCCTTGGAGAGCCAAGCACAGTGCCCAACGGAATCCACCCAATTCACGCGGGCTATTTTATGATCACTTTGATCATATCTGATTATAGATTAGCTTTCATGTGAGTTTCACTTTGAACAAAAACATCCTCCTGCTTAAACAAAATGTTTGGAAACTCCTGATCTTGTCCATCCTCTCAAAACAAGAGAAGGCATAGAAACTTGGGGTGAGCCATGACTCACGTACCCGGGGACCCGTGGCTTCTGGCCAGTCCCTGCACTTCTCGGGGACTGGCTTCCCGTGGACTGCACGGTCTCGCCGTTCCTGCAGCGCTGGCGTTCCTCGGAGTGTCCTCCCCTCTTCAGGGACCTCATGTCCAGGCAGGATCAGACGGAAGGGAGCAGTGAGGAAGCCAGAAACACAGAGTGTGGACTAGGGGTACAGACCCTACCAGGCCTCCGAGGCCAGTGCCCTGGGAGCAAAGTGAGCGCATCACAGGCTCCGGACCCTGCAGACACATCCAAACCGCATCCCCTGCGGTAGGCGGGCTTCAATGAGCAGGGCGGCCCGCGCCGCAGGGACCCGCAGAGCCACCTCCCAGCACAGAAGAGCAAGTAAGCGCCTGGATCCCCGCTGACATGAACTGCTCCAGTGTTTGTAGGAAGGCAAGATCAGGGCCCTTGGCTGGGGCAGTGCCAGCCCAGGGAGGTAAAGACCCAGACCCAAAGTCTCATGGCCCTTAAGGAGGGGATAACTGGGACGTTATCTGAGGCTATAAAGACCTTACAGCATTCCCGACATGAGAGTCCAAGACCCAGGGGGTGGTCCATAAGCAGGGCTAGTTCTTGATTTCTCAGAAGTCTACGGCTCCCAGGGACCAGGCTGCCTTGCCCGCTGGTACTGGGGTCCTTGGGGAGCCCTGGGGTGGGAAGGACTGACACATTCCTCCACCTGATGGAAAGCCCAAGGAGGGCACAGCCGGCGGCTGTTCCTGCCACCCTCTCACCTCAGGCATCGTCAGGGCGTCAGGCAGGTGCTGAGCCAGCGGAAGAGTCCAGACTAGAAGCAACAGCTTCAGTCCGGGCCCGGCTCTTTCCTCCAGCTCCTTCTTTATTCAGCAAATAATATTCACATGTTGGTCATTGTTCCAGGATCTGGAGGAAAGCAATGAACAAAATAGACATAGATCCTTGTTTACCTGAAGCTTACAAATGACAAGAAAAAGAAGTAAAATAGGTCAGCTCAAGTAGTCATAAGAGCTAAGGAGAAAAATAAGGTAGGGAAGGGGTGAGACGCACAGAGGAGAGGGGCAGGGGTAATATCATTGGAGAGGCCAGAACGGGCCTTAGAGACAAGGGGGCTTTTGAGTAAAGGTGTAAAGGAAGGAGGGAGCCATGTAGACCTGTGGGGGAAGAGCAGGCAGTGGACACAGTAAGTGCAAAGGCCCTGAGGCAGGAGCTTGCCTGGCCTGTTTGAGGAATATTGAGGAAGCCAGCATGGCTGGAACAATGGGAATGAGCCTGAGGGCTGCAGGGGGAGAGGTCTGATGGCCATAGTCTGGAGTTCGTGTGGGGTCTGGTGAGCCAGGGACGGCCTCAGCTCCTCTTCTGTACCCAGTGAAGTCATGGAGAAAATTTGGACAGATAACTGAACATGAAAATCCCAGATTATGAGTAGACATGGCCATTTTACTTTATTTTTGCTAATTTAGTTTAGTCAAATCCAATCAGTGTGATATAGTGTTGGACGGAGTTGTATTAGGGTTCTCTGGGGAAACCAAACCAAGAGACATATTTTAAAGAATTGGCTCACATAATTCCAGAGGCCGACAGCCCCCAAGATCTGCAGTGTGAGTCAGGGGAAGCTGGAGCCCCACAAGAGCCAACGGGCGCAGCTCTAATCCAAATGCCTGGGTCTCGAGCCCCGGGAGGAGCCCGTGTTTCTGCTCTTCCTTTGCAGGAAGGCAAGAGGAGCTCTCTTCTACTTGGGCAAATGGACGGGTTCAGCTTTTTGGTTTATTCGGGCCTTTCACTGATTGGGCAAGGCTCACCCATGTTCGGAAGTGCAGACCCATAGCCTCATAGGTGGTTAGACTCTGCAGGCATCCTTAGAAGTGTTCCACGTTTGGCGCAAGGCTTTCCTGCCATCAGCTTGAAAGTCAGAATTTTTTAGCATGAGGCCCAACATTTTCATTCTGTACTATGCTTCATACACCAACATAGTGGGCCCCCAGCAGAGATCACCTCAACTTCTTCACCGAGTTCTTATGAGGATTCAGTGAGACAACACACGGGAAGCCCTTGACACACAGCCCGTGCTTCATGAAGGCCAGTGTCGCCATTAATGCCCAGCACGTACGTCCGGCTCGGGGCTTCCCTGGGGCATAGAGGGGAGCGTGCCTAGCCCCTGTCCTTCCTGAGCTTATGGTCCAGGTAGATCACAGCGTGAGATCCCCAGTGGGGAGACCGAGGCACACCTCCTAGTTCTACATCGTTGTTGGGAACTGAGGAGATTGGAAGGATCCGAGAAGGAAGGGACAATGATGAGAAAGAGTTGGGGGTGATCCTGGGAGCAGAGAAAGAGCCGTCTGGGGAGAGAGGAGCACAGGTGTAGAAGGCCAGGGGCCCCAGAGCTGGGGTCCTGATTGGGGGCAGTGAGGAACGAGGCCCTACAAGGCCACCCTGTGTAGACTCACTGCCCACTGGCCGAGGAGCTGGAAATCAAGGTCCTACTGGCTGACGGTGTCCCCTGAGCAGGCCAGTCTCTCTGAGGCCCAGGTCCTCACCCAGCAAATGGGGGAAATGACACACATGAAGAGACATGGCAAAATATACACAAAAGGACACCTGGTAGAGGCTATAGACTACTGTACACCCGAGGGGAGGGCAGGGGCTTCTGGGAATACCTGGAGATGCGAGGCCCCCTCTGGCCTTGAAACTCTCCCCACAATACCGGGCACTGTTGTAACCTGCTCCCCAGCAGAAAGGCCTTGGCCTCGCCCTCTGGCTTCCAAAACCCCACCCCTGCCACCCACCCCATGTCTTTTCTACCCGAGGAGCTCAGAAAGTCCCTCCTTTAAATGTCAGAGGGCGTCATATCACCTCCCTCTGCACAAAACACCCTGCGCTCCTGTAACTAGAGACTGAAATGCTGGGCCCCAATGTGTCCCCTTCCCTCTGCCCGTGAAACCCCATCTCCCACGGCAGACCCCTCGTTTCCAGCACCTGGACAAGCTGGCTTCTCCCGCACATTGAGTCTTAGCTCGCACCATCTCGGGGCTTTACTCCTGCTGCTCCTTCTGGCGGGAACCGTCCCCCACCCTGCCCAGGGTGTCTTCCCTCCATGGCTTACTCCTCCATTTCAGTCAGTTCCTGCTCAGATGCCCCCTCCCCAGACAAGCCTCCCTGACCCCGCCCCTCCCCCACCACCCATTTCATCACTATCACCTGCTTTTCGCCTTGCTGTGTTGTCATCACTGCCTGCATCGCGACATACTGCATTTCTCTCCTTTATGTTCTGTCCCCCCACCAGAATACAAGCCCCACAGAGGTGGGAACTTTTATTTTGTTCATGTTGTTCTTATATTCCTAACACCGAAGATGAGGCCTAGTAGAGGATAGCACCCCGTTACCTGTATGAACAGGTATAGAAACTGAGGTTCAAGAAGACCACGGACTCTTCTGCTAACCTACAGCTCTGGAGCGGCCTGGTCCCTGGGCAGCACTGTGCTGGCCAATGAGGGCCCAGCTCTCCAGCAGGGGCAGGGCTTTGGGGGAGGTGCAGGTTGCATTTGCTGGCTTCCATAGTGTAAATATTTCCGCCATCGCTGATGTCAACTTATGGGTGTGGAACTGAATGTGACGGTGGAGAGAGAGGTGTCCCACGGGCTCGGGAAAGGAGCTGGAATTGGCCAACTCCGGTACTCCACTGCCCCGGGCTCCCTGATGAGCTTTCATGTGCTAGACTGCTCCATACAGCCAGGGAAAGAATTTTTGCTGCATGACCGCCAGCCCTAATCCCACTTCATATTCAAGAAAATGGCCTCAGATGAGTCTCTGGATGGTCCTGGGCCTTAGGTTCCCCGTCTGTATGATGTCCCCATCCTTGCGTCCCAAAGGTCCTGGAGGCCTGGTCATGCGCAGTTCCCCTGTAGAACACGAGGGGGCAGCCTTTCCCCATCAAAGAGGCCGGATGTCATTCCCTCCATCAGCGCATCTCTCTTAGCTGAGCCCTACCTGGTCCTAGGGGCCCTGAGAGGCTAATGAATCAGCGATTGTGCCCAGCCTGGGGCAGGCATCCACATAAAGGGCCCATTGTCTGCACTGAGGCCTTTTGTTCCAGCTGTGGCCCAGGGAAACTGGCCGCTCCTGAGGGATGCTGGGGTGGAAGGACGCCTGCAGGGCCCTCTCTGCTCCCCACTTCTGCCATCCCCGCCATCTTTGACAGGTGGTGCTTCTCACCTGTGTCCTTGGCTTTGTCTTGCTCCTGCAGCCCAGGCCAGCCCCCAGCATCCAGTTTCCTTCCTCCTGTCTCAGGGATTCATTTGGTTACTTTAAGCCCATTTAATCCAGCTGGACTTGGTGGGCGAGTGCTCTGAGCTGGGGTTTTAGCTGAAATTTTGGCTCCATTTTCTTTTCTCATCCACTGCAGTAGATGGACAGGGCTCGGGGACATATTCTTGGTGAGCACGGGCTTCGGGACCTCTGTTAAGATGGGACAAGCCAAGCCGGTCCCTATGACAACCTTACCTCCATTCTCCTGACCCACTATAGTCCGTGGCCCCCTCCATCCTCCCAATTCCCTGGCTACTCTCCACCTGAGGGCTTTTACACCTGTGGTTCCTTCTGCCCAGTGCTGTCCACCGACTTGTCTTTTAGGGTCTTGCTGTATCCCTCCTACCAGACTCCATCCGTCTTTTCTGCTTCCCCGGCACTCTGTCAGAGCCCGCAGGCTGGGCCTAGAATCTGACGCTGCCTATGGATACAAGCCATTTGTCCTGGCCTGTAAGGTGAGTTTAGTTCCTTACAAGAAAGCACAGCAACTCGTCCTGCTGTGAGCCCACCTGCCCATACCCACCTCCCTGCCCTCTAGACCCCTCCCAGTGGGCCTCTAGCTACAGACACTGCTGACCCGAGCCTGGGCAACCCCGTTCCAGGTGGAAGGGTGCGCATATGCACCCTACTGGGGCTCCGTCTTGAGCATCAGCCTTGGGCCCAGATCAGGAAATAAGTCTGAGCCTGAATGAAATCGGGCCCTGAGAGCCCGGGAAAGCTTCATCCACCTTGTAGCCAAGCTCACCAGGCTCAAGAGGCAGCACCAGAGTCTGATGGAAGGACACACATGTGAAGGCAAATCAAAGGTCAAATTCCAACAGTGTGAGTGTGGGCAAGTCAGTTAAGTCTGCCCGGCCTCAGTTTCCCATCTGCGACGCGGGAATTGTCAACATCTGCATTCCAGGTGTGGGCAATCATCTGTGCTGAAGGACAGGGCTGCAAGGTGACCTGGGGCACCAGATCGTGTGGCTCGGGGCAGCCAGGAGTCTGAGCTGCCGCTTCAGCTCTGCACGCCCTGTCGCGTGAACAAGGGCGCCCATGCCCCAAACCTGGCTCAGTGGATGCTGTAGGAGCCTTCCCTGGGTCCTTGCCCCCTGGGGCCCCGCAGCCTCTTGCACCACAACTGGGAATCACTGCATTTCCTCTTTGAGGAAAGTGGTGGAGCTGAGCCTCCAGCATCTTTCAGAAATCCTGGAATGGAAAGCAAATGTTTATCTTCCCTTAGTATCCTTTGTTTCCTGTCTCCTGGGCGCTGAGAGTCTTTGTCCTGAAAAGCCTGGGCTCTGGGGCAAGATCTCAAAGTGATCCACCAAAGGGAAAGGGGGGGAGGGTGTGGGAGGGGGGATGGCTTCTGCCTGCTGACTCCCCCCCTACCCCATGCAGTGGAGACTGGGCCCACCCCCACCTCCCAGCCAGCGTGGTCGCTGCCCAGGTCCTCAGAGACCCAGTTTTAAATCCCAGCTGGCCATGACCTTGAGCTGTCTCCAGGTCTCAGCTTCCTCCACTTTTAGGTGAGGTCAGAAAAGAGCTCACTCTTCAGGAAAGGGCCGGGGCCGGGGCTCCATGAAGGCACCGACGTCCTCAGCTGGAGCGCCCTAAGGGGCTGTATATTTTACTAGCAGAAGCGTAGCCCGGGAGGAGGTAAAGAAATGTCACCTGGCTGTGTCTTATCCTGCCTTTCTGCGGGGGAAGTGACAATTCGTGCGGAGCATGGAAGTTCTGGAACTTTCCAGAACTACCGGTCCCACAAAAACAAGGGCACACTCTTGGCTGCGGGACAAGGCTTGACTGCTAAAATAATTCATACTGGTGTTTAAAAATACAAAAATGGGGGCACCTGGGAGGTTCAGTTGGTTAAGTGACCGGCTTCTGGTTTCTGCTCAGGTCATGATCTCGGGGTCCTGGGGCTGAGGCCATGGTCGGTCCGGCTTCACGCTCAGCGGGACGTCTGCTGGAGCCAGTCTCCTTCCCTCCCCCGGCCCCTCCCCTACCTTGCATCCCGCGCGTGCTCTCTCTAAATAAATGAAACCTTTAAAAAAATGAAAATAATAAAAATACAAAAGGGCATACAGTAAGAACCCTCATCTGTGATGAGCTGTGTTTACAGGCAGCCCTGAGGGGATTGACGGGGCAACAGTGGGTGGGAGTCTCCCTACATTCTTGAACCTGAAGCCGAGCCTGCTTTTCCACCCCTGGAAGTGCTGGCTGGCTGGTGGGTCTGCCCCTGGTGCTCCCCGCGAGGACAGAGGCCGGGCCAGGAGGCCTAGGTCAGACCTCTGGGTCCAAGGAGAAGGCGACAAGGCCGTAGCCCAGAGGAACGTGGGTCTTACACCCAGACCAGGGGGCTCAGGCCCCACCCGATGTGGCCGTTCCCGTGTCTGCTAACCTACAGGTCGCTCAGCTCACCATCCTGAGACTCTTTCCTTGAGGAGCTCTCTTCTCTCCACCTGTGATTTGCAACAACCTCTGTAATTCGATCCTATAATAATATCCCTGAAAAGACTGTGGTTGGTGCCGAGATTGCATTTTGTATCTGTTTATTTTTCTAATTGGGTCCTCCCTTTTATGACGAAGGTGGAGAGCAGATACGAAGCCCAGGGCCGTAGGTTGCTGAGCCCGGCTGCTAGACGCCCCCTCCCACACACACACACAGCCACAGCAGTCTCAGGCTGGGGTTTCACTGCGCTTCCTGGGCACCTCGTACCTGGTGTTCCATGAGGCGTGGTGGGGGCAAGGACAAGAGGGTCCGTGAGCTGGGGGTGGGGTGTCGGATCGCCACCCTCAGGCCACATACCCACAGGCCACCTGCTGCCCAAGAAGCCACAGAGCTACCACGTAATTCCAGGCCCAGTGGAAGGCTGTTCCTTTCCGAGCCATGGCAGACTCAGAGACACCTCTCCCCACCTCCTAGGGGCTTCAAGGTCCAAGGGATAGACGGAGCTCCTGGGGGGTCCCCCCAGCCCCTCCTTCTGGAGGTCAGAGAGTTTGACAGAGGCATCAGCAGCTGCCACCAGGCCCCCCATTCCTGCCTGAGGGCAGTGTCCCCGTCCCAATCCTTACTCCCAAGTCCCTTTGTCCCCTGGAGCCCAGCCCCTGGCCCTGTCCTCCCTGAGCCTTCCCTGGCTCCATCGCTATGTGAAGGAGCCCCTGGGGAAGTCTGTTCCCGCCAGTGTTCCCGTAGGACAGGTAGCAGGTTAGGACAAGCATCACAAAGACACTGGGAGAGCGGGGCTCCTTCGGGTCCCCCCAGGGAGGACTCCGCTCCACCCATACTCTTTCCATGGGTAACCTCTACCGACTGAGATTTCTGCGGGGCCCACAGGCCTGCCTCTTTGCGGAGTGGGCAGGCCACTGAGATAACCAGGAAACTACCAACGGGAAGGCAGATTCCCAAGTGGAAATGCTGGGGGCTGGGCACCCAGGCACCCAAAGGCTGGTATCGATGGACCCCCAGGGCTTCAGGGTTCGGCCCTCTTGAAGGCCTTGTGAGCGTGGCAGGACAGCCTGAGTGGATCCTGTTCAGACACCTCAGATGCGGCCTGGCTGCGGAGGGTCAGATGTGGGACCATCCCCTGCACAGCCACGGGCTGGGGACGCCTCGTCCGTCCACTGGCCCTGGACAATGGCTCAGAGTGAGTCGGGGCAACGACTCCTACGTGCCTCCCAGTGAACGTGAAGTGTGCCCGTTGTAGAGCAGAAGATGGGCCATGCCTTGGGCTTGTGTCCAAGGGGGTTTCCCAGGGCACTGGGGACTGCTGGTTTTCAGAGGACTGTCCCAGAGATGGTGTGCTCTGTGGGTCCGCCCCACGCTTTCCTGGCTGAGCCAGGGCCCTACTGACTCTCAGGCCACAGACTTTTTCAGCCACAAAGACAAAACCACTCTTTGCCCTTTCTTCCCCTCCTCCTCAAAGAAGCCCCTTTCGGGGTGAATCTTGTCGGCTGTGCCTTTGAACCTGGAACCAGCTCAGCCCTGCATCACTTCCCTCCTCTGCTTCTAAACCTCCCCAGGCCAGCCCCTGCCTCCTCCTCGGCCCCCTTTCCGGTGGATCCCCCGCCTCCCCGTTCCCTGCACATCCAGCCAGCGAGCGCAAAGGACTTGCTGCAAAAGCCTGTCCCTGACCCCAGACAGGCAGCTCTGTGAGCCCTGTGATCCCACTCTTCCTCCCTCTCCCCCCCCACTCTGCCTCCCCCGCCCCTGGCTGGTCACACTTCTCTCCCATCCCCCTCTTCCGCCCTAGCCAGGAGTCTTACTGGGGAGCAGAGGGTTATACCCCAGCTGAATACTCCAGATGCAAGACCCAGGCGAGCCACCCCGGGCGAGGCCGCCTACGCACTCCGGCTGCGGTCCAAACCCCAGTTCGGCACTTGCCTGCTGAGCTTCTCCGAGCAGAGTCTGTGCCTCCCCAAGTTCAGTTCTTCCGTCTGTGAAAAGCGCACGGCAAGCGGCATCTATCGCTGGGACGGCTGAGAGTCTTCAGGAGGAGAGCCCCCCGCCCCCCGCCTACCTGGCGGTGACTGTCCAGCCAATGTCAGATGCTGTCTCTATCGCCTTACTCCCTTTGAATTTGTGCCCAAAACAGCTGGAAATCTGAGGAACTGTCGGGGTGTGAATCCAGATGTGCTTTGCCGGTTCTCGGTGTGCCCTGCATGCCGTGCTGGTTTGGGTCCCAAGTCCATGAGCTCGCACCAGGGGTTTGGTGCAGTGGGGGCATCTCGTGCCCCAGACAGCAGCTGACGCGTGAGGGGCTCCGTACACATCTGTCGGCTGGCTACGTACCATTGTGGAGGGCCAGTTTCTGCTGCCACGAAGGGGACTCGTCTTAGAACATGCCTCGAAGGGGCAGCTGCGAGGGTGAGACGAGGTGATGCAGGACTAGCGAGCACCTAGCACGCAGCCTGGGAAAAGCCACCTGGGGAACAGACTTGGGACGCATGGGCAGATCACACTGGATGAGCACGTGGCTCCCGGGGACCTGGAATTCTCAGGGGAGCACCCTTTCTGCTGCCTTTGTGCAAAGCACAGGGATTTTATTCTTCCATCTCAACCTCTGGAAATGTATTTGTTGAAACAAAATCCAGCAGGTCTTGGCCAAATAAACCCAGAGCACGTTAGTGAGAATGCAGAGGTGACTTTGGATGGAGTCTCAGGCCCAGACTTGAGGACACGGCCAGCCACCAGAAGTCCGGCTTTGTGACATTCGTTGGGGGGTCCCACGCTCTAGCACCCCATGGGACCACACCTTCCATCCTCCTAACAGCTTGGGAAAAGCGAGCCAGTCCAGCGTTGTTCCCTCCGCCAATACTGAAATTGCCCTCAGAAACTTGCCACGGGCTGCTAAGCCAAGTGATAGAAAGAAAATTGAGGGTTTATATATTTTTTTAAATAAAGGAATTCTAATTCCAATAAAAAATAATGTCCTTCCATGGCCAATTGCCATTTCCCCGCTTTCTTCTTCTCTTTTTAATAAAAATTTTTATTGTGCACATTAGGTTAACCAGACCTGAGCACAGCCTCTCTCGGAGACTCCGAGTCACTGGAGGGGAACTGCAGCAGGCTCCTGCCTGGATTTCAAATCAGGCGGCCCCTGGGGAGGGACGGAGTTCACATGGGCTCCCAGGAGAGCCACCCGGCAGGTCTTCTGATCAGAGCTCAGGGATGTGCGTTTGTTCCCAAAGAAAGTAAAAATCTTATTTACTCTTTTAAACATAGAGATTCTGGTTGTAATTGTGTAGAAGCCATTACCAGACCTGCCTCCTAGTCTTGGATTGAATTCCCAAGATCCAATGCCTGGAGGAAGTTTGAGGGATGGGGGACGGGGCTCTGGGGGGCTGGCTGGATGTACTTCTCATGGGAACATTCTCTCTGCGTGGGTCAGATAGGTCTGATCCTAACATCGCTACTTGGTCTATGAACCTTGGGCAAATCAGTGAACATTCTCTGCATCCCAGCTTCATTAGGTATCAAATATGGAGCAGTAAGCCCTGCCTCGGGGTATGTAGAGAAGATCCGAGCATATACTATACAGAGAGTCTGGGGCACGAGCCCGCACCTGCTGATGGTATGTTCTACTCAGATGATGAGGACAATGTCCACATGATGCCGGGGGTGCTGTCACTAGCAAACCCCACATTTTTCCATCCGTCAGACCAGCAGTAAGCACCCAAGGGGGGGTAAGCTCGAAGTGTTTACTGGCTAGCTAATGCTAAATAAGAACAAGCCCCCAAACTCGGTGGCTTAAAAACGACAATCTTTTGTCATTTATAGCTCATGACTCAAGCCTGGGGATTGGCTGATCTCAACTGGGCTTAGCTGATGTTGGCAGTTTGGTCAGGAATCTGACAGTCACCGGCTGCCGGCTGATGTGGGCTGGCCTCTCTAGGGCGACCGGCATCCCAGGAGTGCCAGCGAGAGCAAAGAGAAAGATGCGAGCCCCTTACACCCGGTTCCTCTCGTGCCTGCCACAGGCTAGGGAACACAGCAAGCCCCAGAGTCAAGGGCGAGAGAGCTCGACCCCACCTCTTTAGAGGGAGAAACTGCCAAGTCACCAAGCTACAAGTGTGGACGCGGGAAGACACGAAGAATCGAGGCCACCTACGTAGCCAGCCTGTCCCCAAAGGTTTGGGAGCATCAGTAAAAGGCGAGGATGTCGTCCTAGGAAAATGTGACCTTGTAGGATCAGTCGTGAAGAGATCACGGGGAGGGCCTGGAGGCTACTAGCCTCCACTTCCCCAGTGGGGGCCTTTTCTGGGGGTCATGGATGATGACGCCCTTCTGGGGTAGCCCACGGGACCACAGCTGCACAGGGGCCGTAACTGTGGCTGGACCAGACAGATGGGTGCAGGCCAAGGAGATGCAGGGACAGAGTCAGCAGCCCTAAGGACAGGAGGAAGGGGCTCCGGGTACCTGACTGTACTCACAACAAATAGGCCTGAGTCCTTTCTCTCCCTGGGCCTCCATCCCAGGTCCTCCATCTCCGGGCCTCAATCCCTCAGCCTCCATCTCTGGGCCTCCATCTCCGGGCCTCCATCCCTGGGCCTCCATATCTGGGCTTCCATCTCCAGGCCTCTATCCCTGGGCCTCCATCTCTGGACCTCCCTCCCTGGGCCTCCATCTCTGGGCCCCCATCTCTGGTGTGTGAACACCTTCTGCATGGCCCTCACTCCAGCCTCATGAGAAGGGCCAACAGTCTGGCTCTCCCTGTCTGTCAGCTCCCACCTCCTCCAGCTGGAGAGCCTGCTTCTTTCTGGTCACTCATCAACAAGGACTGCAGTCCTTCAAAGGGATGGTAAGTGACACCCCGGAGTCTCCTTGTGTACCCACCAGCCTTTGTCCCCTGACATAACCAAAGCAGAGACTCTCCGGAACCAGGACGGCTGGCTCACATGGGTCCTGGAGGACTTGAAGGGATCAAAATGAGGTCAAACACACCGAGCAATTGAGGGAGGATGAGGGCTGTGAGGCAGGGCCCGTGGGTGCTGGCTGGAGCTCTGCCTTACCTTCCTACAAGGCACCTGCAGCACCAGGGGCCTTCCAGGGTCTTGTCTAAGAGTCAAGAGAGCCCTGGAATCTGGCCTGAGCAATCACCCACATGCTGTGTGACACAGACAGGTCGGTTTCCCTCTCTGAGATTCACACCTGAGAACAGGGAGCCTCTAACACCGCCTGTTAGAGCTGGCAGGAGGACTCCAAGACAGAATGAGCCCACAGCTCTGGGCACGGCAGCGGGCATCGCGGGAGCCCCACAGGATGGTAGGCGATACCAGCGCCAGACAAACAAAGATGTAAAACAAACAGACCCAACGGCTTCCTGGGCCTGTCTGCTTGGCAACAGCTCAGTGTGTTTTGTAGGCCTTCCCCGCAGGGGTCTTTTTTTTTTTTTGAGCGAGAGAGGGAGCAGAGGGTGGGAGGTGGAGAAAGGCTCAAAGGAGAGGGAGAGAGAGAATCTTCAGCAGGCCCCATGTCCAGTGTGGAGCCCAATGCAGGACACAATCTCACAACGCTGAGATCATGATCTGAACTGAAATCAAGAGTTAGACTCTTAAACCGAGGGGGCCACCCAGGCGCCCCTGGGGTCTTTCTTAAGTCTTGTTTCTGTGCTTGCCCCAAATCAGCTCTCTGCAGCTGAAATGACCTAACAAAGGCAAGGGTTTTATTTCGTTCTCTTGCTCTAGATGCCAAGATGATGCCTAGCATGCGGAGGGGGGCTGGACACAGGAGTCTGTAATGTGAGGCTGTGAGTTGCAAAGGTATCAGCTCCTCTCACCTCGTAAGGATCCTCCAGGGCAGACAATAGCATAATCCCATTTCACAGATGGACACAATGAGGCTCAAGGGGCCAAAACAGCTTGCCTGGAGCCTCGCAGCCAGGGAACCAAGACAGGAACACAGTGTCCTAGTCTGGGCCCAGTCCTCCTTCCCAGTACCTCCCAGCTGTGGGAGGAGCCCTAGGTGGTGACTTGAGCCATGCCTGCCCTCCAGGAGATGAGGCCAAGTGTCTTTCCAGGCTTGCCCACTGTCGAGACAGGAGGACTTTGGGTGCAGTTGTTTCGGGACCCAGGAAATCAGGATGAGAGCAGATGGTTGTGGACAATGTGCTGGACACGCCCAACGAGCTCATCATGTGAGGACTGTCATGGTCGCAGGGAACTAACGACGAGGCCAGAGTGGAAGACCCAGACTGGGGTGCCCTGCTGGGTCCCCACCATGAATCACACAATTTGTCTTGGGGGCATTTCCATTTTCCCCAATTCCAAAATTAAAACACGACTTCTCTCTTACCTGGAGCAGATGTTAATTTGCAATGCAGAAGCCTCCATTTGTCGATGATTTTCCATTATCCTTATAATTGCCCCCGCATATAGTGCTCGATAAAGTTATAAACCTGTCCTCTGGGGACACCAAGTCAATAACAGGGTTATTGATTAGGTGGTGAAAACGGTCTCTGGTGCTCTCGAGTCGGGATGGCCTGCCTGGCGGCCCATTAGGAAGGCTCACTGAGGCCTCAGGGAAACAGGGCCACAGAGGCAGCTCTGCCTGGGCCCTGGGTCTCCTTTGGGTCTACAGGCAGAGCCGGGGAGGGTGGTGGCCCTCAGTTAGCAGGTTTTTACCAGAAATGAGCTGGGGGGACAATGTGGACACCAGGGCTTCTCTAGACGTCTATAGGCCCCCTGCAAAGTGCTTCATGCCACTTTGCCGAGAGCAGTGGGTCATTCTCGGTTGTTTGGCAAAGATAACGCACCTGGGTTTGAATCCCGACCCCTGTACTTTCCAGCTGTGTGCCCTTGGGCGAATCGCTTCACCTCTCTAAGTCCGGGGCTCCCTGCTCATAAACCTCTGCTCACCTCCCGGGAGGGCGCGGAGGGGTTAAATGAAACTGACCAAGTAAAGGGTTAAACACACTGCTGGGCACTCAGTACCACTGAGGAAATGCCAGCTGTTGCTGCTGACTCTTCGAAACCCAGAATTTTCCAGGTCACAGCTTTACGCCGTCTGTCTTCCTGGTGTGAGAGGTCAGTAACTGACTTTTTTTTCTTTTAAG
The DNA here is from genome assembly GCA_004023965.1 of Spilogale gracilis. Lineage (NCBI taxonomy): Eukaryota > Metazoa > Chordata > Mammalia > Carnivora > Mephitidae > Spilogale > Spilogale gracilis. Next base: position 51,334 of record PITA01002162.1, on the reverse strand, counting down.
ATTTTGACAGAAGGAGAGATTGCAAGTAGGCAGAGAGGCAGGGAGAGAGAGAGGAGAAAGCAGGCTTCCCACTGAGCAGAGAGCCCGATGTGGCCTTGATCCCAGGACCCTGAGATCATGACCTGAGCCAAAGGCAGGGGCTTTAACCCACTGAGCCACCCAGTAACTGACGTTTTAACTAATATGTACTGAGCACTTTCCAGACAGCAGGTGCTGAGCTAGGCACCAAGGAACAAAGCTGAACAAGATATGGTCCCTGCCTTCAAGGAGCTCCCAGCCGACTTAGGATCACGGGCATAAAGCAGGCTAGATGCCCCGTCTAGGCAAGCTGGGATCTGGGGAACCACAGGAAGCAGAGGACAGCAGACACATGAGGTTCCTGGGCAGAAATAAGTACAGCGTGCCAAGTGCCTGCTATTACACTGGTGTTAGTATTATTATTACCACTCCTTTTTGGAAAGATAGAACCACATCTCTGAGAGGCCAAGTTACATGACAAGGAAAGGAAGGAGGGATCTTTGAGCTAGGGTGACCAATAGTCCCACTTTGCCTGGGACTTTTAGTATCAAAACCGAGAAAGTTCTGGGCAGACCGGGTCAAGTCGCTCTCCCTACTCAGAGCTATGCCTGTATTTCTGATCTCTTCATTGCACCCCTGACCTGAAGCCTGCTCTCTCCCTGGTGGCCTGAGGTCCTTCTGGTGGGCTCTGTTCTTCAGGCTGCTCTGAGACATGCCTACTGTCCTTATGGATCCTCGGAGATCCCCCTGTACACTAGCTCACCTGATTCTCTTATCTGCATTGGTGGGGGTGGGGGGTGAGGCAATGCCGGGCTACTGTGGTGGGTATGGGACAAGCAGGAAGACGTGACTTGCCAAGGTCACAGTGCTGGGATGGGCGCCCAGACTCTATACTCTTGCCCACTTGTCCTTTCTCTGTCTTTGGCGACATGACTCCATAAGAAACACAAGCTTCTATTTGGGTGTGAATATGGTGCTCACCTCTGGGTTCCCCTCGAGGTGCTCACTCAGCACTCAACTGGCCTGCAAGGGAGCCAATGAGATCAAGAGCTGAGGGGTGGGCCACTCGGGATGCTGGCGGAATGGCAGCAAAGGGAATAAATAGAGGGGCGCCCTGGTAGCTCAGTCAGTTAAGCGTCTGCCTTCGGCTCAGGTCGTGATCTCAGGGCCCTGGCATTGAGCCCCAAGTCAGGCTCTCTGCTCAGCAGGGAGTCTGCTTCTCCCCTTTTTTCTCTCGCTCTCAAATAAATAAATAAAAATAATAATAAATAAATAATCTTTTAAAAAAAAGGCAATAAACAGAAATGAGCTCTTCTGTGTGCTTGGTGGGAGCCAGGCCTCCTCAGGGCCCTTCTCTCCCACCTTGATTCCCTATTAGGACCTGTTGTTCCAGGCAACACCAGATACTGTGGAAGTCATACTTAGGAGCTTGCTAGATGATAGTTATTTCCAGGGTTCCCTTAGACCCATGGCTCTCAGAATCATCTTTAGAGCAAGTGGCTCCTCTGGGACCCCCCATGAGAAGCATCTCCATTATCAAGGCACTGATGATGTGGGCAGGGAGAGAAGGAAGGTCACGCCAAGCCTTCAGTGCCCTCCTCTACTCCCATAAAGCAGCAAATACTTCTCAATTCAGATATTACGGGCAAGATGCGACCCTCAACTGTACCATCACTGGACAGGTAGACATTAAAATCCTATCTTGTCTCTTTCAGTCTCCTGGTTAACACCCAAGCCCACCATGTGAAGGGGCAAAGGGCTGGTGGGTACATGGCACTCTGCTCTTCCATCCCTCCCCATTAAATGTGCTGCTTCTTACTTGCTGAGACCCCTAAGGAGGTTTTGGCACTTTGGGCCCTAGGCAGCAGGGCACCTGCAAATTTGAGTGCACATGGGCACCCCCAGGAGGGTTCGCTACACAGACTACCAGGCACACCGCCAGGATTCCTGAATGAGCAGTTCTGGCTGGGGGCCAAGTCCCCCAGGCAGTGCTGTTGGGCTGACGGGGACCTACACTTTGAGAATCACCCATCTGGTCAACCCATGAAACATCCCTTCCCCTCTTTGGGACCTCAGCTGGGAGTAGGTGTCAACACGGACCCAGCGGGAACCTGAGTAGGGTCACAGGAGGTAATAGAGAAAAAGAGCACCTTTTCAAACCTGGGACTTGGTAGAGTCTCAACCTTCCTGACGGTCCCTCCTTCCCGGGTCCTGAAGGCTTTCTTCCCACAACTGAGTTGTAAAGTAGGTCAAAGGTCTTCTTTGCCCACCGCTCAATTTTAGTGGATGGAAGGTGACTACAGGGCCCAGAACCTTGCTCGTCATCGCCACGCAAAGAAGACCGTGCAACCCTGCGAAAACAGCAGGTGGATTCCTGCGAGGCTACACACCCCTAGACACGCTCACAGAAACCACTATCAGAAACACAATCTCTCCTCCATGGCCCACGGAGGGGTTAAACCATACTAAGGAATGTTCCCACCTCTGCTCCTCTCTGGTTTTCTTTCTCTGGCCTGCTCCCACCCTCCCCCAGTCCTGCTTTCTCTCCCCGTGCAAGTTTAATAAGCCAGTATCAAAACCATCTAGGCCTGGAGCTTTCAGAGATTTAAGACTTTTAAATGTGAAGCACCTCATTATATCCGACTATTTTCAATAAAAAAAGGCCTGATAAGCCATTGATATGACACCAGTTATCAGTGGGACTTGTTTGACGTCGATTTGAAATGTGCACTGCTTGCTTTTTGGGGTAATGGAATCAAACACTTAGAACCGCTCGGCGCTGGTAGATCACTTTTCAAGTAAGAACGTTAAAATGGAGAAGGACCCTGTTTGGGGTTTTATAAAAAGAAAGCACTATTGTCCAGTATGGCATCTAGCCGTGGCTACATGCACAATTGACTCCCTTCCTATTAATCAACTACAATGTTTACCTTCTTACTCCAACCATTTCCAAACCATTAAAACTAAGAGGATTAGCGTCCCATTTCTGCTGGGCTGTACTTCTATTTCAACAAATACTACTTTTTCCCTCGGAGGAGATTAAAGGCATGAAAGAAATGTCACACGGGTTAAAAAAAAAAATAAAGATTGTGGTTGAAAAGACGATAGTGTTCTTGCCCAGGAAAAACCAATTGCAAAAAAGAGTTAAATTTCAGGACAAACTACATAAATTGCGAAGAATAATCCAATGTCAAGACTGAGGACTTCTTGCCATGTAAATAGTGCTGATGAGGGAGTCATTCAGAACCAGCAGAGAAGTGATTACCTTCAGTTTGATTAGATTTAAAAGAGCCATATGTCTCTAACGGAGCCTTTAAAAATATGTAAACATTGCAGTTCCAATACGATGAGTTATTCTTAGGAAGATTTGCCTATATATGTAAATCCTGAGAATTTTTAAGAGGTAACGTTTCTCCCTTCTTTCTTTCAGAAATGTTTGAGTTTTGCATAAAGCCAACTTGCAAAATGAGTCCTTTCACTCTCCCCTTATCAAAAGTACATATTAAAAACAAGCAGTCTCTGTATCTTGAGTTTATTATTACACAACTCGTAGTCATCCCAAAGGCCTAGGTCTGGGGTTTGCAGAGTGCTCTCCGCACCGGCAGCATGACCATCCCCAGGAAACTTGTCAGAAATGCAGTATCTCAAGCCCATCCCAGACCAGCTGAATCAGAAAGTCCAAGGGCAGAACCAGGCAAATCTCCTGCAGAGGATTCTGATGCACTCTGGACGTTGAGAACCATCTGTCCAGGGCTAAGGCTGCTCATATGACAAGAAAGGCCTAGAGGCACATACAAACTTGCCCAAGGATCATACACCATGTTAATAACAGAGCCAGAGCTGAAATAAGTCCAGAGTGAATAGGGAATAAAATGCAGGCGAGTTTCCCTTCACCAAGAATGAACATACAGTGGGCAAAAAATAAATGAATGTAGTTTGGAAAAGAGGAAGAGCAAGAGAATATTTAGATGTGATTATTAATTGTTGTGGCTTTATTGGTAATTGTGGCTTTATTGGTAATTGTTCAAAACTGTAAACAACCCAAATGTTCACCAATGTAAGATTGGATGCACAAACGTAAGCTCACCTAGATAATAGAATACTACTAAGTAATTAATAGGACTAATATGATACAACATGGATGGTTCTCAAAATAATTATGCTGGACAAATAAATCAGAAACCAGACAAATAAGAATTCATACTGTATGTTTCCAAATTAAATTCTAGAAAATGAAAATGAATCTACAGTGACAGAAGGCAGATTGATGAGGAGGGTTAGGAAGGGATGGGAGGAAAATATTGGAAAAGAGCCCAAGGTAACATCTTCGGTTGGGTAATACACTCACTATCTTGATTGTGGTGAAAGTTTCACAGGCATACACATACATCACAGCTTTTCAAATTGTACATATTAAACACGTGTGGTTTTGGTGTGTCAATTACACTTTAATAAAGACTTTAAGAAAAACTCGGCAAAGGATTTGCAAGAAAGAGTCCCCCTTATGTCTGGGGGGATAAGTTCCAAGACCCTCAGGGGATGCCTGGAATATTATCAAACTCTACATATGTTTTTTCTTGTAATGTATACATACCTCCGATAAAGTTTAATTTATCAATTAGGTGCAGGAAGAGATGGATAGCAATAACTAATGATAGAACAATTTTCACATATACTGTGATAAAAGTTACATGAACGTGGTCTCTGTCTCAAAATATCTCCCTGAACTGCACTCACACTTCTTTGCGTGGTGATGGGAGAACATGACATGCCTCCATGATGAGATGAAGAGACCTGAGTGATGTGGGCATGGTGATGGGAGGGGAGACTACTACTGACCTTCTGACCATGAGCTTGACCTCGGGTCACTGAAACCGTGGACACTGAAACCTCGGATAATGAGGAACTACTTACTGCACAAGAAACCACAGATAAGGGGGGACTGTTGTACAACAGTGTTTGGTCTAGATATGCAATAATTGTTCATTTTTTACTGACAATTACGCTCTACCATGTTCTATAAAGAATTTTAAGGTAGTTGCCAGCAATTGGATATCTTTGTAGTTGCCTTTTTCTCTGACAAATAACACTGTGTACCTATCTCTGACCATAGAGCTTTCCTTCGGCGTCCATGTTACGTTCTTGGGACACATTTCCAGAGGCGACACCACTGATTTAATGGATGTGAACGCTGGGTATGTTGCTAAGTTTCATCTCCAGAGAAGTTGGGCCAATCTGTACCAGGCTAAGACTTTCTGTGTCTTGGTGCTCTTGCTAAGTTCAGAATTCTCATTCTAAAACGCACCCTGACATGTTAAAATTTATTCTCTGATGTTTAAATTTTTATTTATTTGATTTTTAAAGTAAATTTAAATATCTTTGTCAAATATATGCTATTCATCTGTAATTGGGGGTGTGGATATATCTTTTTTTTTCTTAAAAAAGCTAATTGTCAATATTATTGTGATTCTTTACCAATTCGAATAAATTTATAATATATTTAATCTATCTCATGCCATACTTTAGGAATAGTTTGCTTACATAGTTTGGGTTTGGGGCTTGTTTGGGGGGATTGGTCTGTTTTATTAAGGTTTGGCCATAAAGAAATTTACTTTTTTGTGTTATTAAATTTCTTGATCTTTTCCTTTTCATCATTAATTTGAATTAACTGTTTCATTGCTACTTAAAATTTTTGATAGATGTTTTTCTGTAACTCTAGTGCTTTATATGATATGGTTGGTAAAAGACATTTTAACACTTTAATCCCTGTGGGATTCACATAGGCATATAGTGATTCTAGGTTTCACACCGCGATTTTCCTGAACCAACTGCCCAAGCATTATCTCCACATAATTCCTAAAGAAAGGGCGTCCTACATGATATCTGGAGAAAGGAGGGAAAGCAGGCCACAGTGGAACAGCAGGAACAGAAGCTGAGCTGCAGAAGGTCATGTGAGGCACAGCAGGCTGGTCACCCAACCCAAAGGGTACAGGAGAGACAGCATGGGCTCTAGATCAAAGCCACTTGCGTAAGCATCTTAAATTTTTGTTAATATGCCTTTTCATTTGGATTTTTCATTTGCAAGAGAAAGCTTTGGTGATATTCAGAGAAAAACAGTGATTTTTAAAAAAATAGCATAAGGAAGAAAGGGATGTTGGACAGGGAAGCAAGCTCACTGGCATGAGAATGGTGGGTTGCTCCCCAAGACCTCTCCATGTAGTCAACATCCCTACAAGAATTCAAGATCCCCTGTTAACTCTGCAAGTTTAACTGCATGGAACAGAAAAGCCCGAATGAGTTTGTTTGTCTCATATGAAGTAAATCCAGAGTTGGGAGTCCAGAGCCCCAGTCAAGGGTAGCTCGGTGAAGTCAGCAGGAACCCAGGCCTGCTGGCTCTCCTCTCCTGGATTCCCAGGGTGTAGCCCAGTCCTTCTGGTCACAGATGGCTTCTGGAACTCTACATTGCAGGTAGCAGGAAGCAGGAGGATTGAGAAAGCAAACTGAAGCATGCCCTTTTCCTTTCATATTTCCAGGAAATCTTAGGTCTTCTTGGCCAGAATTCTTGGCATGACCCACACCAGCAAGGATGCTGGAACCTTCTGCTGATGGGTACCTACTGCTACACTCTACCTCAGGCAAACCTTCCCCTTCCCTGGGCCTCACCTTTCCTTGTTATAAAATGAATAATTTATACCAGCCGATCACCAAGGGCCTTGCTAGTCAAGGATCTCTTTACCATATGGTTGGTTCTTCGAGGGTAGGTCATACTTTCTAGGATGTATGTGTGTCCTTCCCCTAACCCCACTGAGCCACATACCTTGCCAATCTCTTGGAGCCTAGATGTCTTCAGATGTAAAATGAGACAGTTACACGTGCCTGTCTATTTGCTTAGAGGACTAAGTCAATGAATTCCTGTTGATCACCCAACACACAACAGAGGGGAGACAGAGGGAGCTCCTTTTGTGCAACACAACGAAGAGAGGCATTCCTCCTGGTCTCCTGGCAGGCTGCCTTTCCTATTAACATGATTAAAATACTCTAAACACTATTTCAGTTGGCCAAGCTGAACCTACTGAAGGAAGAAATTAAAACACGTCCACTGATGTTGAAGAAAATTCTTCTGAGGTTCTAGAAGGATGGCTTATTTCTTCCCAACCTAAGATCCTGGAAGGAAACTGGGTATTTCGGTTTCAAAAGGCCAGAAAGTCCTCCATCTTTCTACTCCAAGAGTTGATAAACTCATACCTCAGATGCCCAGGGTGCCTTGACTTTCAAAGTAAACTCTTCACAGAGAGAGCCTTTCTTCAAACAAAACTACAAAAGAGAAATAAGAAGAGTGTAGCTGTATCCTGCCCCAACCTGTTGGGAGTTTTGGGATACAAATTCTTTGTCCCCTCCTCCGACTGGTAGAAGATAGACCCAAGGAGCCAACTGACATGCAAACGTTTGAGTTACCAACCTACCCCATAGCTCCCCAAGTACTCCCCAGGCTGGACTCAGGAATGCAGTAGGCACACCTACTTCCTGTCCCACATTCTAGATAGTCATGACAGTGAGGCTGGCGAACCTGACCTCTTCAAGCAGCTCTAGGGGCAGAGCTGGAGAGTCCCCTTTAACAGACCCTAGTGCCCCAGATGCCCGAGCAGACAAAAGAAGCTAAAAGAAAAAGAAGCGGAAAAAGCTAGCAGCCACCCAAACTCTTCAGTGTGGGGAGTCTCTGGGAATGACTCATGGCTATTAGGGTGTCACGAATAGCACTGACCACTGCTGCTCCCAGAGGGGGGAAGGAGGAGAAGCCAGAGGTGTGAGATCTGTCCTCCACCCCGAGCTGCCATGGCGGAGGGTGTCAGAAGTCCCCTTCTATGGAAACATCAGGACAGGCTCTGAAAGCTCCCACATCCCAGTCCTTCCTGCAGCAACGGGCCCTGTCCTGAGTCTCTAGAGCTTAGCAAAGCTTGACTTAACCACACACAGTTACGTGGTGGGAAGAGCCTCTGAGTTGGCAGGCAGCCAGACGCCCTGTGTGAATTCAAGCATGCTTTCAGCCCAAACACGGCAGGAAGCAACCCAACTCCAAGTTAATACTGGGTTTGCATTTCAAAACAAAAATGAAAACCAATATGAAATCACAAACGACCGGCAAGCACCAGCAAGGGTGGTACAAGGAACACATGTCACTCAATGATTGTGGCCTAAGGACGGCAGAATGATCCCGTACAAATCCACCTAAAAATGAAACAAGATTTTCGTGCAGCGCTAATCACGCTCATTTATCTGAAAGTCATGGATGGAGAGGAGCCGCTCAGCCATACAGCTCCGGGCTTCTGCAAGTGGCCGGAGAGGGCATCCAGCCACACTCACCTCATTCTGTGCCTTCCCACGACTGACTGTGGCACACCACGCTCTTTCCCACCAGAACAGGCATGTCCCACACGAGGCCACCCCTTCCTCCTGGATTCTGAAGGAGCAGACTTGGGGGTCAGAGCCCAGCTGACCTTCCGCCTGCAGGTACTGTGAACAGAGTGCACTGCTGTTATTACAGGCCCCTAAGATTGTGAGGTTCGCAATAATGTGGACCACCTAGGGTTGACCAGACAGCACCCGGTAGACCACAGAATGGTCGCTGGTTGAATCCTCGTTCTCAGATGTTAGAAAGGGCACTGGATTTGGAGTCAGAAAGCCTGGATTCAAGACTTGGTTCAGCCCTTTCTTAGCTAATGACTTGCATCAGCCGCTCTTCCGCCTTGAGCCCTGGGCTTTGTCAACTGAAACAGTTCTCAGCAATGTCCCCAGTGGCCTCGGGTCACTCGAATAAATGGGCATCACTCGGTCATCAACTCTCCTATCTGCCACACCCAATACCACTGCCATTTCCTCCGTGGACCCCTCTTGCCTCAACTTCATGGTGTAACACACATACTCACACCTCCGTCTCCTGCCTTCTAGTTCTTTTGCCAGCCCCCACAACAGCTCTGTAATCCACTGTCCTCCCACATCTGTGTCCTGCCCTCACCTTACTCTAGGCTGCCATCCCTGCTCATCAGGACCTTGGCAATGGTCTCCAACTGGCCCATCCACGCCCCTCCTGCCTTCCTCCAATTTGGAGTCCACTCTGCAGTGAGAGCACTCTTTTGGAAATTGAAATCTAATTGTGTCATTGCCTGGCTTAAAATCCTGCAATGGCCCCGCCCATTTTTCTGGAGGTAGAGTAAAAACCCCCGTCGGTCCTGCCTCTCCTCTCCTGCCTCCCCAGCTGTCCTGCAGTACTTCACACGCATTCTCTCTGCCCCGGGACCTTCACCTACCCAGCCCATTCTCCTGCCCGGGAATGATCTTCCCTCTCCTTTTTGCCTAGTTACATCCCACTCAATCTCAAGACGTTAGTTCAGAGTCTGTTCTGAAGAGAAGCCTCCTCTGGTCTCTCAGAGGTGGAAGCGAATGAGAGGACAGAGCCCCCCTTTTCTGTGATTAATCCACGGATCTGGATGCTTGTTTAATGTCTCTCCTCTCTAAGTCCCTTGAGCTCAGCGTTCAGTCTTTATCTCTTGCCCATGGTTCTATCTTGAACCTCCTAGCAGATTGGGTAGCACAAAGCAGATGCTCAACAAATACTTGCTGGGGGAAAAAGAATATAGTTGAGATAAATACTTACCACATCGGACTGTGGGAACCTCTAAGTGAGATATGGTCTTGCTTAAACATAGGGCTTCTTCTGTAAAGCAAGACCAGGAGCCGGTCTGGTCCATCTTTGTACTCTTGGGACTCAGCCAGGACCTGGCATTTAAAATGTGGTGATCAGGGACACCTGGGTGGCTCAGTCAGTTAAGCATCTGCCTTCAGCTCAGGTCATCCTGGGTTAGAGCCCCACATCAGGCTTCCTGCTCAGTGAGGAGCATTGCTTCTCCCTCTGCTTCTGCCTCTGCCTGCGGCTCCACCTACTTGTGCTCTCTCTCTGTCAAATAAATAAATAAAATCTAAATAAATAGTACATACATACATACATACATAAGTAAAACTTGGCGATCACCATTGTATGTGTGAGTGCTCCCACCATATGGTGGTAAGTCATTAAAATCGGTGTCCTGATAAACTTGGAATGGAAATACTGATCATGGAAGCTGTGTGGCTTCAGGAAAAGCCTCAGAATGGCAGACCTCTCGGAGGTCCTGCCTTGGCCACTGAGCAGCTGTGTGACCACAGCAGGGTGCTTTACCTCTCTGACTTCCCCCCACCCCAGAATTCAGGAGCTGGAAACAGACTCTTAAATGTTCCTGACTGTTCACAAGCCAGAGGAGTCCATCCCTGGGTCCTTGTGTCCCCATAATGGAATCCAATTTCCCCAAAGTCTGCTTGCCCTTCCAGAGTCGCCACCCCCTGGTAACGTCCAGTGGAAACAGACCCATCCAGACCCCTCCTCAAACCGCAGCAGTCAGCCCTCTGTGGAGCCTGGTCTGGGAGGAAGAAGCAGCAGCCCATCGGCATAACTTCTGTATACTCAGGGTCTCCTTCCTGGAAGGTTGATCCTGCACTGATACCCCCGACAGGGCTTCTCCCCAAAATCAGAACAGGCTCCAGGAGGCATTCAGTGAACGGGTGCCTATTTCATTCTCTCTGCCCCCTCCCAAACCCAAGGACACTGAGCCTGGACGACAAATGACACATCGGCAGGCAGAGAGGCCCAGAGCCGCAAAGACATCAAGAGGTTTTATAACTGAGGGTGACCTCCAGCTCTGGCTGGAAGAAGCTCAGAGGACAGAATAATCAGGACAAGAATACTAACAGGAGTTAACAACAGCAGAATGCGATTCCCTGCATGGTACCTGCGCCCGGCGCTCCCAGGCATCATCTCATTTAATCTTCCCTGCAATCCTATAATTAAAAATAAACGACCCAAATTATTTGCATCCACATTTAACAGAGAGGAAAACAATCTCAGCCATGCAACTGGCCCATGGTCACTCCATAGTGATGTGTCCAATGTGGACTCACGCCCACAGGAGCTGGTCCCAAGCAGAAGCATCTTGAGGTTAGACCATTCCTGGTGACAGCCATGGGCGGATCACACATGCTTGTGTGCGCTCAGTCATTCATCTCATTGTGGAGACGCCTACTCCGTTCCAGGCTCCCTTCAAGGTGTGGGGAGACAAAGGTGAACACAGCCTAGTCCCAGAGTCTAGTGGGGAAAACAGGGACGCATAATCCAACAAATAAATAAATAATCTCAAGCTGGTATGCCACAAGAGGGGGAGGCACGGAGTCCAGGAATAGTGGGGTGGAGAAGGTGGTTGTTGGGGAAATTCCTCCCGGAAAGGACCACCAGACAACACCGAGGCCTGAGGGCCACCAGGGGAACAGGCAGCCAGCATTGCTGCCACACTAAGTTACCAGGGCTGTCCGGGCAGGAGTGGGCGGGGGCAGAGAGAGCAGGCAGAGCCTGTGAGTTGAGCCTGACAAGTCCCTGATTTTGCCCAAATGATAACCTGCTGAAGGAAATGATCTCCCAGGCCCCCGGACCTCTCGTCTAATTGCAAACCGTGCAACCGTAGCCACACAAGATCTGCAGATAGCAAGCCGTGTCATCGCCTCTGCCGCCGCCGGGGCCAGCGCCCGCTCCCTCGGTGCCCCGAAGCAGGAGGCACCTGTGTGCCTTACAGAGGACACCCGCCTGCTCAGGCTCAGCGCCTGGGTCCTTGTGAGTGTTCGAGGGTCGGGGAACCCAGGAGGGGACTCGAGGCGTGGACAGGCGCCTGTCCTGCCCCCAGTGTCCCGGTCCCCAGGACGGTGGCCGAGGATGTGGCATCATTGCTTGTGGGGCAAAGCCTTGGAGACTGCTAAGAATTGCAGAGCTGTCCAGAGAGCCCCAGGGCTGGGGATCAAAGCAAGCGGAGTTTCCAAGAGGCTGTGACACCACTTTTAGATTTCATTCGAGACAGTAGAAACAGGTCAGACTAACACTTCCTCTTGCCCTCTGTCACAGCGCCTCTCCCATTCATCCCAAATGGGCTTGGCCTCCCCACGTTGCAGGTTGTGGACCTAATGTGAGGCAGACGTGACGGTGACAATCTGGGCTTTGGGGACACAAACGGGTTGCTCCTTTTGCTGGGCCCACATTTCAACAGGAAGGAGAACGCCCTCTCCTCTGTGCCCCTTTTTATAGCTCTTGGCTTCCTGATTCCACAAGAAATGCGTGTGTGGACAGGAAAATGAGAAAGAGATGAGCAAAACAGAAGAAAGCAGACTCACCAGTAAATCTTGCCGCTAAGGGAAAACACCTGAGATGTGCTGATCTCCCTCCAGACCAGTTCACGTACGTGTGTTCAGCCGGTGCATGAACACCTACATTCACAAAAATGGATCACACTCTACACGCTATTTTTGTAGCTTGCCCTATAAACGTTTCCATTCCCTGCAATGTATTCCTGTAATATCCTCTTCATGACGGCATAATCTTCTAATGAATATCTCTGCCACAGTTTATTAACGAATACTCTATTATGGACATCTGAGCTCTTTCTGGTATTCCTTATTAAAAGAACCCCACAAGGAGCAACTTCGAAGCTAAATATGCGTATGCACTTGGGCACTTCTTGAGGAACCCAAAAGTTCAGCTACCAATGGCATTGATAGAGGATAAATGGAGCGCTAGAACAGGAAAAGAAAGGGAGCAAGCCCGTCTGCATTTAGAGTCACAGTCAGGGGATCTGTATCAGAGGATGGGGACGGGAGGGTCCCAATGGATAATTTATTGATTTTGGAGCTATTATTCTCCATTTCAGTAAAGAATGACAGAAAGTTCTCGGGAGTGTTTAGCTCTTCTTGGGTAAATGCCCGTATTACTTACCTGTTTGAGAACTGTCCTTAATTGACAGTTTCTAGCGCCATAAAATTGCTAAATATTAATCCAGAGGCACTGTGAATGAGGACCCATGCAAAACGTCTTAGGTCAGGTTGAGTGTGAACCCCATGTACCATAAGCTTTGACCCGTATAAAATCGGAGCTAACAATGGATTCATTTCCACTTATAAAAAGTCCTCCTTGGTTCCCCTGCCTTGGGACAGGCCAGAAACTGCAAAGTGTCTCTCAAAGTATTTGGAGCCTTTATTTAATTATTAACTAAGTTAGTGGACTTCTCTTTATGCAGCCTGCAAATAAAGACCCTCAAGGCCAGTGTGTGGGCTGTCTCGCCTGAAGCCCAGAATGCCCAAGTCCCTCAGCACGTAAACAGGAGGAGTTCAAATTTTCCCATGTCCGTGGCAGAGGGAGAAATGGGGCATGATGACACGTACTGAAATGGAGCAGGGGGAACTGTGGAAGCTGTAGGGAAGGAAGTCAGTGGAGTCTGGGGCCGGAGGATCCTGGGTGGGCTTCCACACTGCCTTAATTCGGCAGGTCAGTGCCCCACCCTCTGCTTTGACCACCCAAGTGAGGCCAATAAGCCCCACCCCTTCTGGCCCTGCAAATGGGGTCTGTGCTTGAACTACCGTGATTTCTAGGGCTTTCTAGAGATGTTCTCATTCTCTTTGAGAAGTAACACTTGGCTACTTGATACATGGCCGTGCTTGATCCTCTCAAGAAAACAGAAAGTTCACAAGGAAAAAGCAAGGCCAAGGGCAAGGGATCTGGCTCTCCAGGAGGGCCAGTGGGCAGGAAGGTGCTCAGAGGGAATGCAGAGTGAGGCCAGAGCCAGCCCTGAGCTAGGTGCTCAGAAGCTTTCGTTTCTAGCCCACAAGATGTCCTCTGAATTTCTTTCTGGCTCAGACCTCAGAGGAAGTGGTAAAATATCGAGAGGAATGCTTTCCCTCCACTGGATTCAGCTGGAACTGCTGGTCTACCGTCATGCCACCGAGCTCCTCCTTCACGGGCAAGGCACTCGCTCCTCCGGCAGCTGGCAATGTTGTCTGCTGACAGCTCATTGCCCAGGTCCCCTCTGCTGGACTTGCCCTCTGCCAAGGGATCTGCCTGGCCCACGGTGATGCCCCTCCCTCACAGATGGTGCCCAATGCCCATCCTGCAGCCTGCCATACCTCCCAGGTGCTGCTGTTTCCAACAGCGCTCCCAGCAAAGCTCCCTCTGCTCCCAGGAACTGGTCTAAGACTCCTGCCCACCAGTTGTAAAAATGCCATTTATTGAACCCACTGCCTGTCAAACCTATAAACCATTTCAATCACCCTTGCAAGGTCCTCCGAGGTAGGTTTTAACATCCTCTCTTTACAAGTGGGGAAAAAGCCTCAGAGGAGCTAAAGGCTAGATCATCTGGCCAAGGTCACAGAAGCAGGGGCAAAATTTGAATCCAGGCCTACGCTGAGACTTGGCTTCCTCTAAGACACATGCTCCTCATGACTGTGCCCAAGGCCATCCACGATTTCCGTCCTGATGTTCTCATTCTCTTTCTCTCTCTCTCACCTTGCATATCTCTTCGATTATACCCATTTGTGGTATTTAAGTTCTGCATTCCATATGAATTAGGGGTCCCGTGTGCTTATGAGCTCCCTGCAGAATGACTTGTGCCATTCACACTGTTGGGTCAACTACTCTGCCCATCGCATTGCCTGGCATGCAATAGACATACAGGAGATAGTTAGTATATTGAGTTGGTTGACTCTTCCCTCAAACAAAATCCCATCCCCTCAGGATTTCTAGCATATATGGTTTATGAAAATCTGTGCCTGCTCAGGGATCTGCAGACATATTTAATTTTCAGCAGCACACATATCACCATGTGGTATCTAAGGACAACTGAAAACCATGGATTCAACTTTGAGATTATTCAAGAGACTTCTAGAAATAAGCACCCTTGTTCAGGCTTTGAGCATGACACAATTTCAGAAGACATGTATAAACAAGTTGCAGGACATTGAAGTCCGAAACAGAACTTAATCCTAAAGACCCAAAGCAACCACTGCAGATAAGCATAAATAATTTCTCTCTCCCCTACCTCTGGCATCAGAGGGCCAGGGGACAGTTTACTACCTGGCTGGACCACCCAACTCCAACTGATTTCCTATGACCCATGCTTTCCTTTATGGAAAACCATCATCCTTGCCAACTTTATCATTGGCTGAGTTGTTGTCACATGCCAGGCCTTGAGCTAAGCACTGCTGGGACATCCTATCATTTGGTCTTCCCGATAGCCTTCGGAGGCAGGTCCCATTATTTCTATTTTAAGGATAGAGGCAGAATAAGCAAACTGTCCAAAGTCACACCACTAGAAAAGTGGCAGAGCTGGGATTCAAAGCTGGGACTATACCCGGAGGCAGGAACTACACTGCCTCCCTGACGTGACAGCAGCACAGAAGTATCTATGTAATGAGCCTGGATTCTCACTCATCCTGGAGTTTCCAAGAGACAAAACTCCAACAGTGACTCTGTTTCATGTATCTTACCAGCTAATTCCTTAAGTCTAGTGGGAGACAAGTCTCCCTGGGCCTCTTATACTTCCACATGTCTTGAGGATGGAAGCACTGACCACCTTTGCCTCAGACAGTCTTGCTAAGGACATCTGTGTTGTAAACAACCTCGGGAGATAGGTAGGGTCCCCCTCCAGGGCAAAGCGCAGGCTTCTTATCTGACAAGTATAATAAGATCATGTCTGCCTTTGAGCCAAATTTAAGTAGGCTTGTTGTCTAGGTCCCTAAGCCTGGCGCTCTTCTCGTGTAATGCAACCCGTTACCTGTGCAGGGCATCATCTGGCCCACATCACATTGCCCTATAGGAACTGGAGCGAATCCTGATAGTCTAGCTTCTGCTGTTGCTCTCAGTAACAAACTGCCCTTGGTTTCTAGCTCCGGAGTCTTGTGTCTCCTGCCAGCATCCATGAAAGTGCAGGAGACGACCTTGTCAACATACAAGTAGGAAGAAATCTTGGAACCTCCACACCCACAACAGTTCCTGACAACTTTCTTCCTCTTGGAGCAGCAGAAACCTCTCTGGATGGGAAATCTCATGAAGGTCTTCCTGAGAGGTGGGACCCACTGAAAGGGGAACTGTGAGCTCTCTGCTTCCAACACTTCTCCCACCTAGCCATTCTGAGGGGAAAGCAAAATAAGAAATCCTTACAGACAGAAGCATAAAAGTTCAAAATAATCATCATGAAGATTACAACGATGGTAGCAACAGCAATGATTTCCAGAGCAGCTGCCATCTGAGGAGCACTTACAGCATGCCGAGTTCACACTCACTCAATACTCACCCAGAACCTGCAGTGTTACTAGAAACAAACTCCCTCTCCTCCTGAAACCCTATGCCAGCTTCACTTGTGCCATGGGGCCTGCCCTGCCCACCCTGTTTAAGTCACACGACTTATTTCCACCCACACCCACACATATCCCCCCACATGCTTTCCCAGTCTTCTTATTCATCTATTTCCTCCTCATTACATTTTTCACCTTCTAACACACTGTGTAATGTACAAACATATTATTGCTTATGGTCTCTTTCTCCAAACTGCATGGATTTTTGTCTATTTTGTTCATTTCACAGATGAACCCCAGGGATGTAGAAGAGTTCTTGGTCATAGTAGGCCCTCAGTACATCTTAGTTGGATAAATGAATAAATAAACTTGGTTTTGTGTGTTTGGGGAGTATCTGGATCTCCCTGGGCTTTAGATTCAACAGCCTTGAAATGAGAGCTTGGGTGGCTTGACCCATTTCCGAAATGCTGGGGGCTCCACAGATGTTAATGCATTAATCTTCCTGTATGACTGCATGACAGAGTCATAATTTCACTTTGTCAACTGTTTCAGCTTAGATTTTATTCCTTAATCAACTGCTCATTCATTTAATCAATTAAGAGTTTCAAACTCTTCTAGTTCTGAGCACCACCAATGAGCTGGTTAGAGGGGGTGCTAGCAGATGAGGATCACACGGAGGTAGGGATGGTGCCCATTTTAGTGGGGTTCTGAATTCCTAACAGGCAGCGGAGGGCTGTCAGCTTCCAGATGGCTTCAGCTCTGCAGGGCCTTAGCACCTTTGACATCCATGGAATTGAGGCCCTTATGACGCAACAGGGCCTGGAGAAAGTGACCGGAGTTGGGCACCGGGCTCTGGGTTCTCTTTCTTAACTCCTTACTCTTCACTTCCCACCCCCAATGCCAACATACATTTCTAAAAGTGGATCACTGTCTCATGTACACGTTGCCTGAATGTAGTCTCATACTGGAGCAAGGAGGGTGGGGGTTAGAGTGCCTGGTGTGCAGTAGATATTCAATCCAACAGTAACGTGGAGAAAAGGACTACTCAGTGCAAGGCTCTGAGAAAGGGACAGGGACTAGAAAGACGGCTCAAGACACAGTACCCCCTGCCATCACAGGTTTGCAGGGGAGATGGCTTCTACGTAAAGAATTATGGAACCTCCTGGTAAGCTTGGTCATGTGCCCGGCCTGAAGGTCCTCCTTCCACCAGGGCACCCAGAGTGGAAGGCAGGAAGCCATTTTTGATCTGGCCTCAGAAGGATAGTTTGCAGTTTCCCAGGCAAAGAAAATTGGTGACAGAGGAAGAAGGTGGTCCAGGCAGAGAGTCAGCCCTTGTGAAGTTTTGCCAAGGTCCAGGGTACTCATTCAGTGTGGTTTGAGTACAAGGCATGGATGGGGGGCAGACTGTGGGCCCCATGAAGGCAATAGAGTTAGGGTAATAGCCACTCTTCCGTCCCTGGGATCTCACCCATCGTCCCTATACTTATATTAATACCAAATAAACATTGGCTAAAGAAGTAAATAAATTAAAATGGAGAGAAAATAATGCCCCCATTGAAAAGTTGTGAGCTTGGATACCCCGTCTTGTTTGCAGGTCAGGCCCCATCTATGAAAGTCTAGTCCCCCTAGGATAAGGCTGGCTGTTGCTCTCTGCAGAGCCTCGGGGTCCATCAGAGACCTGGCCTCACAAAGACTCATGGAGTGGGGGGGATCTCTCTGTATCTGTCTAGGCAAGGCCATCCACGCAGGTCTGGGGACTCTTGGGGACCTGTGGAGCAGAGGGTAACCCTATTCAGAGAAGAGAGGCAGGCAGCAAAGCTCTTGGGACTCACATTCACCTCCGGGTGCCAAATCCACACAGGTAGTTCTGAGCCCGGCCAGGCTGGGAGGCTGTGTGGCTTCACTGTTGGCAGAGGTGGGTGGGGTCACCTGTCCCCTGGTTTCCTTTCCTCCTAAACGAGGCAGAAACACCACCCAGATAGTATATGGTCACTATTTGGGGCTGAAGCTTAGTCTAAGAGATGTTTTCCCAAGCCTTGGAGACATCCTATCACTCAGTGGGCTTCAGTTAATATCACGGTTCATACAGAACAGCGGGGTGTTCACTCAGAAAGTGGGAGCTGAGGGACATCAACACTTCCTTGGAGAAGAAGATCCCCTTTGGCTGAAAAGAAGAAAGGATGGGGCACAGGCAGTTGTGGGTGCTATTCCCCACCTCCCTGCATGGGGAACTCTTCCCAGCACCCCAACCCTTCCCCTGGGCAGGACAGGACAGCCCTGGGGAGGACTCCAGCTGCCCTAATCCTAGACCTCCCTCAGCCTATGACCTGAGCAGTCACTGCTGGCTGGGGGCCTCAGTTTCCCCATCTCTACAAAGAATGGGTCAGACAGGACAACCCCTAAGATTCATTCTGGCATTGAAATGGAATGAATCTGAAAATAGAATAAAATGGAATGGGTGTGTGGGGCGATCTCACTGAGGTACGGGAGAGTACTTTGTGCATGGAGACACATGGCCTGCTTCCCAGCCTGGGCTGCTTCTCGTTTTGACCAGAGCAAATAGGGAGTTGCACAGGTTGCTGGAGAAACACTGAAACCTAATGTGACAAGCCCCGTGGAATTACAGGGTGACCAGAGCTTGGGGGAGGTGGGCAACAGCCGGGGGGGTGGTCCTTGGAAAGGAGCTGGGGTAGGGCAGAGTGTGGGGGGGTAGCTGGTCCTTGGAAAGCATCATGCGGGCTCCCCACTAGTTACTGGGAAAGCAAATCCACTCTGGGGGTGCATGTCAAGGACTTCCTAAGCCCACCCACTCCAAAAAGGAAGCACATCTCCTATCTGCAAGCAATTTTTATGGCCACTCGACATCTATGGTTCCCAAAAATGTAGCCCCATTAAAAACCAGAGACCCTTCACCAGAAACTTGGAGGGAAGAGGACAATGGGTGATCTGAGATGATGCCTCTCCTTAGTGTCAACCTACAGTCAACACAGACCCACAGGCAGAGTGGGCAGAAGCAGGGCCACTCGGTGAGCTCAGGATTCTTCTAGAACAAATCAGTGGCGCAGGCAGAGGCATGTGCTCCTCCCTACCTGGGCCTCCCATCCCACTGAGCCAGAAGAGCAGGTGGGAGTGTGTCACCCAGAGGAACAGGACGGTGGCATCCAGGGCATGGCAGTGGGACCATGTCAGCAGCCTCCTCTTCCGGTGAGCACTCTCTTGTCCTCGCCTTTGCCTGGTCCCCTCACTTTTTTGATTGGACACATGTAATTTATGACTGTGATATATTGCACTTCAGAATTGATTTTGTGCTCAACTGGTGTAAAACATTTTTGGTGGACTAATGCCGCCGGGTAAGATATTTTCTCGTTATTGATGTGTCTGTGGGGCTTTTGTCCCCACCTAGCAGGGTCCACTGGTCATGGTCACTCCCTGGTCCCCCACAGCCCGAGCACTCAGCCAAAGGCACAGGCAGCCTTTTGAACTAAAGAAAATATTAATTTAAGACATTGCTTCCATCCACACAAAATTACAGGAGCCTTCAGGACTGCTCATTGATTTGATTCAGGGCTGAACTGTGCACAGTGTCTTAAGGGCTGAGATTGGCTAACTTACAACAAGTTTGTTGCCAGGGAGCTAACGGAAGGAATTCAGCAAGGGTCCCCAGAGCTTTGGTTCAAATACAAACATTTCCACTGATTTGCTTGGAAAATCTCTCGTTGAAGAAAGAAAAACAAAAATCCCCCTTGCCGACCCCCACTGGGCAGTTATGGAGCCCATAATTCCCAAGGCAAAGGATTGGAGCATAATGCCCTCTTGGGGACTCTAGCAACAAATGCACATTTTGATTGCACGGAGGACAGGGACCCTGAAGTCACGGGACACGGAACATTCCAACAGTGGCTGCCACTTACCCAGGGCCACATGCCTCAGGTGACCTGTGGTCAAGGTGGCATTAGTCCCATTTTCTGGATTAGGAAATTGAGGCCAAGAGAAAATAAGTTGCAAGGGTCATTTGGATAGGAAGACCAGTGGGAGAAACAAGAGCCTCGGTTTTTCTGACCCCGAAGCACACACTGTCCATTGCACCGGGCCTCCTGCTCTGGGCTGGGTGGCACTCTGATGCCAGGATGGCCACAGCCTTCCCTCCTAGACAACTCAGCAGGGCACAGAGCTGCCGTCTCCTTCAGTACTGGACAGGTTTTTAGTTAGTAGGAAGGCAAGTCCAAAGGGCTCTCAGCTTCTGAAAAGGATGACTTCTTAGGGAGGGCAGTGAGACTGTGATTGGGGTCAACATATTCACTACACAGAGGGCCCATGACATTTTTTTAAGGGTACACACACACACACACACACACACACACACAAATATTTTTCTTAAAATCAGAAGAAAGAAATGAATCTGAGAATAATGGATATATAATAATGAATCCAGCCTGGATTATAGTCACCTTCATTCTGAGGCAATTGCAAAAACAAAATTTGTAGTATTTTTTTATGGAGGAAAGGATCCATGAGGACAAGGGAGCTCAGGGCCCCTGAAAGTCATGCTGCAGCCCAGACAGCAAATAGGGCTGGCGAGAGGCCCTGCCATGGGTGTCACATAACAAAGGTCCAACCCGCACACAGCCAGGGTCTGCCGGTTTGGGATGATCTCCTGACTTCTAGCCTGCTCAGACCCATTCTCTCCTCCCAGAGCAGGAGAGGCATCCCCTGGCTAAGGGAGAGAGAGCCCTAGGGCCCCCAATAGCAGCACAGCCTCTGCTGCGGGGGGGCGTTAGGCACCCCCTCAGTGTCCTGCCTTTCCCCTCTCCAACCGCATCGTACCGGGAAGAGAGATCGGCTCTGGCCAGGGGCAGGTTGGGGGGTGGTCCTGCTCCTGCAGGAGCTGCCTGCTGCCTGTCTCCAACCAGAGGCCAGTCTGACAGCTTCCTCTTCCTAAACAACAGCAAAGAACAGCATCTCAGACCTCATCTAGCCCGATCCCCTTGTTTTACAGACGGGAAACTGAGGCTGGGTGGAGCAGGCAGCTGAGCCAAGTGAAGCTGTCTATTCATTTCTTAGAGAGTACTTTTCCCTTTCACATCCCAGCCTGCAGAAGATTAGCCCGGCCTCATCAGAAAGGCTTCCTGGCAAACAGAATAAAACAAAGTGAGTCACTGCCTTTTATCCCCTGCGTGCGTTCACCTTCTCCTGCCAGGCAGAGCTCAGAGCCCAGGGTCCTCGAGCCTCTGGTGGGGAACGCTGTCTCTGATGACAGAGTCAGGGACAGAGAACTTTCTCCGCAGGTGCCATTTATTTTCAAGCATCCGTTCGATCCCTGCTGAGGGATGAAAGCCACAGTGTCAACCGCCTTCTACCCCGTCCCTTCGGAGGCCCGTTGGGTATGAACATCAAAGCGTTCTGCATATTTATCATTCCTCCCTCGGCTTTAAGCAAAGCTATCTGATGGACACACAAAAGCTCCATAGTTTCCACTTGGACTCTAAAAAGGCATCAGCAAGTTCAAACCCAAGTTGAAAATTCCCTCAAATAGGTGTATTTTCTTTACTGGGAACCCGGGAAGGATTATCACTTAGCATCCTCTCCAGAATCAATTTGCGTCCACTTACCAGTTGCTTCTCATGTAAAATAAAGAAGCTTATGATTCTTCACTCGGGATTTAATAAATGACACCTGGCTGGCTCCGATGAGAACATTTCTGGGGTGGAGGGGAGGATAATAGACAATACCCTGTCTTTGGTCTTACTTTTTTTTTCAAGAGCAATCATGTCTCCTCTTTGAAATATAATGGGAACATGTTAAAATGCAGATTTGAGTATGACCGGACAAAGGAAAATATTCAACTCTGGTTGTGCCCCTAGTACCTACACTTTCTTTGAAAAGTCAAGAAAAGAACCACAATCTGGAACTTTAGGGAAAAGATGCATTTGTTCATGAAAGAAATATGAACAGAAATCCTTCTAGGGTGCGTGATCATTTTCTTATATCATCTTACAACCTTGCAGCCTTTGCCTCCAGCCACAAGTTAAGGACAGCGTAACTTGGGGTTCATTTTGCACTGGGGGGACTCCCATGGGTGCAACCTAGCAGGTAGGGGCCCTAAGGGGGGGGTCCTCCAGTTGGAAATCTCAGCCCTGATCCTCATGGCTATGACCCCTAGGCTCTGTTCAAAGTGGGGCCTGAGATTTCTAGGCGATGGGCAAAAACTGAATTTTCTAGTAGGATATGTGGTTTCTAGAGAAAGCTGAGTTTTAAGTAGGGTCCCGCTGTAGACTTTGGACCATGGTGGCTTCTCCGATGATGCTGTCAATTCCAAGTACAGTACCTTCACCTTAAAGATGAGGGGAAAGGGGCCCAGAGCAGGAAAGGGACCGGCCGGCTCACACGGAGGCAGGAGGCCACAGACCATCAGAGACCGCCTGGCCCGGGTAAGCACCCACCCGAGCAGCTCCCTCGGGCACGTGGCTTGCCCACAGTTTAGAGAGGCAGAAACCACAGGCCTCGAAGGGAGATGCGGCCAAAGCTGCAAGACGACTGGGTCAAGGAACGGGACCGGTTAGGATTTCTGAGTCTTTGTTGGGAGTTAGCCCGTTGTGCCATGCTGTGGGAGGGGCCCAGGCAGCGTGCTTGGCCATGGATGGAGAAGAGCATCACAAGGGAACACGGGAGGCAGGCAGGGCGGACAAAGCCTAGCGGCCAAGGGCCTCAGCGTTAGCTGAGCATGCGTTCGTGCACATGCGTGTGCATATTCACCACGTGCCGCTCTGCACCTGCTCCTAACCACTTAGCCTCCACCGTAGCTCGGAGGTAGGTAGTTCAGTAGCCCAGGGTGCAAACAGAGAAACTGAGGCACGGCGGACAAGTGGCAGCTGGATTTGGAATCTTGGTTTTCTTGATGCAAAACTGCTCTTCTTTCCATGGAGCCCCATGACCTGGAGGCACTAAGCTTCTCGGGATTCTTGCTTCTAGCCGTGTGACTCCTCAGCATCTCTGAGTCCCAGACCACAGACTTTCTAGGACTCCAAGGCTGAGAACAACTACCCTTCAGACCACTGTCCTCTCTCTTTGTCTGTCCCACTGGGGCCACCTGGGGCCTGGATGATACTTCCTCAAAGATTTCAGGAGCTGGCTTCCATACAAGGTTCCCAAATAACACAGATCCTCCTCCTAAAACAAAAACCTCTGGTGACCTTCCCCATTTTGTCCTGTGGTCCCCCCACTTTGCTGGGCTTCCTCCTGCCTCTTTAAAATATGCAATTACCAATAATTCCCTTTGTTGCACCCAAATGCGAACCACCATATTAAATTATTAAATATAAGTGTTTCTGAAATATTTTATCTTGACATGTATCTCCGGAGTCAAATGACCCCGGGCAGTGTTCATAATTAATTTCATCAAAAGGGAAAAAAAAAGTGCTGGCAAGGGACTCCCTGAATGACCTGTCCTGCAGAAATACAGCTGACACTTGGCTCACTTCTCCTTCCCTCCCCCCTCTCTCCTTCCCAGGACTCCGGAGGGCAGGGGGGCCTGCAAAGGTGCTCAGTCCCCAGGAGCCCAGAATTTCAGGCCCAGGGGTTGTCCACGGAACCATCTGGACCAATCTTTTCTTCCTCTGACTGAAGAACCAGGCCCATAGAGGAACAGTGACCTGCCCAGAGGACATGTAAGCACCCCCAGCTCTCCATGGCCTCTCTGTCGCCTACCCCCCTCCAGGCTCTTCCTTCTCCTCCACCCCAAGAGGCGCCCAGTGGGACCAGATAGGTGCACTGAAAGGAGAGGGGAAAAGAAAACTGCTTCTTAACATTAAAAATCTCCTGAAACAAAGGGCTTTTTTGTACCCCCTCCCCCACTGGGCTGGAAAAGAAAGAGATTAAGTTTGAGGAGTCACTTCCAATCAGAAAGCTACCATTTAATTACAACGCGCAGGAAATGATAGTGAATGGGCAGACGGTGATAAGGGACTGCCCTGCAGGATGACAGGTCTGAAATCCAACCACTTCATCACAGAGCTTTATCACAAGAGGCTGTCTGGAAGGCTGACAATCTGATTGTACTGTCAACTCAATTCATAATTAATATATTTATCAAATTAATTACTGAAAATATCTCCCTGGCACTCACCATAAAACAGTGGCTAGCTTCATGGCGGGCGGGCTTCGTTTTCGGCTAATAACCGTGCTGTCAGTTTAATGAGGGCAGGGAGCGGGCCCTGTTTTGCCTGCCTGACAGACAAATTGCTCTCTTACAGGGAATGATCCCTAGAATTTAAGAGAAGAAAAGAAATATGGCATTGTTTGGTGACAGCCGCAATCGCGGGCTTGTCTTGGAAACTTTGCCTCAATTCTACCTTAAGAAAGGGCGGTGGGGAGCCGGGGGGGCCACTAAAGAAATACTTTATGAATTCCTGACTGATCCCTTTGGCAGATGCTCTCTGGTGGAGCAGGTTCTCCGAGTCCCGGGTTAACCCCCAGCCTGACCGACATCTGTTGGTTGCGGGTTAGATTTCGGGATTTACAGAGTAGAGTCTCAGCCAACAGGTTTTGTAAGGAAGAAAGGAGCCCCGTGCCCGGTGAGATCCGGAGACCCAGCCCACTGACAGGTAGACCCCTGTGTGGAACACCGTCTTCCCTTTTCAGGGCAAAGATTTGGGCCTCGAAGGGGCTCTGAGTTCAGCCCTGTGGCAGCAGGAGCCTGGTCGCCACGGGATCTGAGGACCGCTGGTTACCCAAACGCCCTGTCACCATCTTTGGGGCCCACAGTACCGTGCGGCCCCGGCACCTGGTCTGCAGTGCTCCCAGGGCAAAGCTGTTTGTGGAGACCTTGCCTGCCCTTGGAGAGCCCAGCTGTCCAGGCGAGACAAGACAGGGGGCCCCAGGCGATGGCTGACGACAGGGAGCCATGGGAAGCCCACACCTTGACTGGAAGCGGGGGCAATCTCAAGGCAGCTGCACTTGTCCCCTTAGAACCGAGGCCAGGGTCTGAAGCACGGGAGCTATGTTCTGGTGGCCAGCACACTTCCTGGAAGAGGCAGCATTTCAAGGGCAAGTCTGCAGACGGAGGAAACACGTGGAGAAACACAGCCCCAAGCACCTGCTTCCAGCTCATCTCCTGTCTGTGGGCGCCGAGGGGCTGGGGACAGGGAGCCAGTTCTGACACAGACCCCCACCCCAACCGGGCAGGCTGTGTGCAGCGCTTTCAGAGAGCTGGCCCTGAGTTCCAGCGGAGGGCCACACTTGTCCTGATGGCCCATTATTTTCCCCTTTCCGCTGGCCCTTGGCAGAGTCAAGGCCTCCAAAACCTGGGATCATGGCCTTGACTTTTTCCTGTTCGGTGCCCCTCCGGCCTCCAAACCCCAGCCCATCCTGTGCTCCCTGCTCAGCTCTCATTGTCCACTCTGCACCCTGCCTTCCTCTCTGCTCCCCCAGCCCAACCCCTCGCTGCACACCTTCCTCCGGTCTCCACTTTCCTCTGGGCTTTTCACCATGGGAGGAAATACCAATTGTCCCAGATGAGCATAAGAAACTATCAGGTACTTTTGTTGGAGGTCAGGGTGAGGGGCCTTGAAAGCTCTGGAGAGAGTACACCTGGGCCTCTCTCTCTCTCTCTGTAGACTTTCCAGAGGCTTCCAGAGGCCCCAGGCCCTTCCTCAGCAGTTCAGTCCCTCACTGCTCCCTCCAGGGCTGGTCCTTTGACCGTGTTCAATCACTCTATAGCCTCCTGGCCTTGCCCTGCCCCATGACGGAGCTGCTGTGTCCTCACACACGTTTCTGTCGCAGCCTACACACTCAGTTATGGCTACCTGAGAAGGTGAGATCCGTGGGCCTGGAGGTCTCAGACCCAGCCACTCAGGAGAGAAGGTGCCTTAGTCCTATCTGCCTAAGCTCCCCCAGCCCCGGCAAAAGGTGGTCTGGGTGAGGGTGCTGGCCAGAGGCCGGGGTCCGAATCTCCTGGGCAGCACCCATGCCGCCCTGGCTGCCTGGCCTGGAAGCCTGGTTGGGAAGCCGGAGCTGCAGCGCCCAGTGGCCTGACATGCTTTCTCTTCTTGGTGCTCTGAGGCCCTGCCTGTCACTGCGGAGGGTCTGTACTGTTCTCCCAGAGGCCAAGTCGGCCATGAGAACAGGCACACAAAGGATAAACAAATGAACCAAACTACCCTGTGAATACTCCCCCCCCCAATACTTCCCTGACTTTTGGGATCCAGCAATGATTAAATACTACGGCTGGCTCTTCAGGGACCCCACCGCACGGGCAGTGAGGGTACAAAGTTCCCCCATCGCTCTCCTAGTTCTCAGGGTCACCATGCAGGGATGCCCTGTCCCATCCACTCAGGATGATTTTCATCTGCAAAGATTGCTTAATCTCTTTACCTGCAGCCATGGCTTAGAGCAGCCTCACTTCTTTATGCCCCGTGTTGGGTTTCATGCCAGAGTGTCACAGATTTCTCAGTGCATTAACTTTACAGCACCGGCCCCGCTAAAACTGAGCCAAATGGGCAGGCTTTGTCTCTGTTTTATGGAAGCCCAGCCACTGTACAAGAAAAACTGGCTATTTAAAAGATAGTTAAACATCGTATAAATTATCCACGTCTTTGCGACTACAGGCCTTCCAAGAACGCATCGCTGGGCATCCGTGCCGACCCTACACCCTGCTCTTCCCAAGAGGCATGCGTGGTGACAGCGCAGGGCCAGCCTGTCCCCTCCCCAGCCTGTGCTTCCCTCAGCAGAGCAAGCTCCTCTAAAAACATTTTCCTGTCAAATTATGTGTGTGTGTATGTCCAGCAAGTGACACTGTGAAAATGAAGAATTGGTGCATTATACGTTGGCTAGGGACAACTAATTCCTCCAATAATTTTACAATTTCGAATTTTATAGAGCATCCTTCTTTTGAACTCCTTAAATACTTAACACAGGCCACACACACACACACACACACACACATTTTAAAGATGATCAGCCTGTTTAACCTGAGAGTGTTACATATCCCTGAACTTGACCACACGGGAGTAGCATTAACATGACACTATCTGTGAGCAGGAGAGAGAGTCGCCTGTCTTGTGTGCACTAGGTGTGCAAGGAACGGGCAGGCGGCCCGGAGGATGGGTTGGGAGGGCAGTCCCAAACAAACAGATCAGGGCCAAGTTCAGAAGTTCAGGGATAGGGCATCATTCATTCGCCCAATGAACAGTGTTTTAGCACCTGTTCGGTGCCAGGTGCGGGGCGAGGTGCATACCTGTAGACAAAATAACTTCCCCGCCTTCCTCGAGTGTGGAGTCTCAAATGCCAGCTGCTTAACACATTGTCCGAGGAACCTGTTAAAGTACATATCTTCTGGGCTTTGTCCCCAGAGAGCCTGCGGTGGTAGAGCCTGAAGGGCCCAGGACTCTGCATTTCAAAAAAGTAACTCCTGCAATTCTAATGCAGACTGAGTTAATAAGACCAGACTTCGCAAGACACTGGACTGGAAGGATCTGGCAGGGATGCCGGGAATTTCTCGGAGATGCCAGGGTCCAAGGATTTAAGAAGCTGCAGTATGTAAAGGGTAGATCACAGCTTGTGTTTTCATGTGGCCGTCGCTCAAAGTGAACAAACTGGAAAGGAGACCGTGCGGCCCGGATCAGTGGCAGGTTAAAGCACAGCCTGTGCTTTCCACCGAAACTCAGGACATCCTGGACCCCACTTAGGGCAGGGGAGAGGGACAGGCTTGTTGCCACAGTCAGCCCATCCAGGGGAATGTCTGATGGCAGAGCCAAATGGCAGCCCAGGAAGAAACGAGAAGGGGACGAGGCAGCCTGGGAGGAGGCCTCCCTCCTGTAGCCCGCCAGTCACTCAAAAACTGGACTTCACAGCTGCGAGGGTGCAGGGGCTGAGACAGGGAGGTGGAGGCATCCAGGAGCCCACACTGCGGCCCCGTGCTGGCAGGCTAAACCCCTGCTTCGGCCACGCACCCCATCACCAGGTGGCACCACAGAAGAGAGTAATCTGACAGACGCCAAAGGAAAGTCACAGGCCAGCGTGTGAGGTTGCCACCATCATCCTTGGTAGCCCAGAAAGTGCTGGAATACTCTGGAAAACATCTGGAGCTGCAGAGGACTAACCTGCAGCCAGGCCTACAAGAAAACCCTGACTCAGAAGTCGGGGGCAGCTCTCCCTCCACACATGAGAGACGCATGGCACGGCGGACCAACCCCTGGCCCAGCACCCTGCGTGAACTTAGGTAAGGTACTTCCCTTCTCTGACCTTCAGTTTCTTCATTTGCAAAACCAAGGGGGCTCAGCAAGGGGTCTTCGAGCTATCTCTGATGTCCATAAAATTGTTCTTGCTTTTGAAGAACTAATAATTCTCCTGAATCTTGCTGGCCCAAAGGGTTTCTGCTCATCAGAGCCATAATAATTAAAAAAGAAGACAGGAATAAAAACTCTTAGGAAATACAAAAATACCAAACATAAGATGGAAATTGAAGTTGGCCTCTGTCCCTTCAGGAGCCCTAAATATGAGCTGAGGTGAACTCGTACGTGCAGCCCCCAGCCCGCCCCACACGGAGGGTCCCAGGCGGGTGGAGCCCTCTCCCAACAGGACAGTGTGTCCTCCTGCTCCAACCAATTCACACTGGAGAAAGGAGAAGAGTGAGTGGTGAGGTTGCTCCTCCACTGATGCCCACTCAGCCAGCTTCTAGATATCCCTGTGGACAGTGACCCCCTGAGACCAACATTGGGCATCTGGAACCACAGGGGGACAGAGACCGTGTGTGCCCCAGTCATGATCACCAGCTCCAAGCACAGTGACTTGACAGCAGACGTGTCCTGTCCCCATGCCCCCCCCCCGCCACTGCCTTCTACCTTGGACAGCTCAGCCTGCCCCAGAAGGAAGCCCAGCCCCCCGAGATTCATGTCCTTCACACTCTACAAGGATGCATGCACTGACTTCCCTGCCAAACCATGGGGAGCTGCCCGAAGACCTGGAAACACTCAAAACAACGTTTGCATACAAGTAATAAGGACTCAGGGGAATGAAAAAAGGACTCTGTAAGATATTACAGACACATGACCACTGATAGCACATCTATACAGATAACATAGAAAGCAAAGTGACAGGTGCAGGGCCTGGCACAGAGCAAGGCCCGCGAAGCAGAAGGCTGGGGATTCTATTTCCTAAAAATGGTCCTGCATGCTCTTACAGAACATTATCCTTTCCCATTTCACCTCCCCTTAACCTGGGTGGAACTTTGGGACTATCTCAAGGAATAGAATGTGCCAGAAGTAATCGTGCATGACTTCTGAGCCTAGGTCATAAAAGTTGACACGGCTTCTTTCAGGCTCTTCTGGCCTGGGCACCTTGGGATCCCTGGGCTGATACTAAGAAATGGACACTGGAGACACTGGAGATGGCATGGAGGCACCATAAGAGAGAGAGAGATAGCCATGGAGCACCCCCTGCGCATCCTGCTAGGGACTGAGTCCTCCCAGCCTGGGCCCCAGATGGTGAGTCCACGAGCCTCTGCAGGACTCCAGTCCCCAGGCGTCAAGCAACCTAGCTTTTGCCAAGGAGAGCAGAGGGGAATTGGAAAAGAAACAAAACAAAACAAACAAAAAAACAGTGCTGTTGTGGTATTTCTTTTCAGCTTGTGATGGTCTGTGATGCAGGCTTAGGTAGCAGCAAGAGGGCACTGCTGGGGGTTGCCACTGTTCTGCATGGGAGATGCGGGAAGGCACTTATGCCTGGGCTTGAGGGAAGGGAGAAGGAGCCTTACCTGGCAGGTGTGGGGGAGAGACCCAGATGACTGGACACTACTTCTTCCTGCTCTGGTGGGGATAGGTCCTCCCTAGAATTACCCAGGGCAAGTATCTGGACAACAAAATGCAGAAAATACCCAGTAAGAAAGAAAAGCAGAGAGTAAGAAAGAAAAGCAGAGCGTAAGCCCAGTGTAAGCCACTCATCACCCCTTCCCTGGAGCATATGGTTCCATTCCAAACCCTCAGCCAAAGATCAGCAAAGTATAGCCTGTGGGCTAAATCCAGCTTCCTGTCTCTGTAAATAAAGTTTTATCCGGCCAAAACCGCACTCCTTTTGCGCGTTGTCTGTGGCTGGCTTTGCACTACAACGTTAGCATTGAGTAGCTGCAGCTGAGATGTCTGGTCCACAGAGCCTAAAATTTTTACTATCTGATCTCCCAGAAAATGGTTTCCCACCCCCTTCCCTAAGCTATCAAATGTGGAAGCCCGAGATACAAGCTGCCCTGCCTTCTTCGCACAGTCACTACTCCAAATGCCACCCCAATTCATTCGTTCAGTCACGAAATGCTTCTGAGCGCCGACGTGCCGCAGGGTCCCAGCTCCAGCGTGGGAACAGAGAAGTGAGCAGACGTAGTGCGCGTCCTCTAAGAGATCATGGTATTGTGCAAGGGACCACCGCACCATCACGGGGTTATGCACCGGAATGCAATGCCTGGACATCAGCAACCAGTCCTCCTTGGAAGCGGTGGCCAGGGAAGGCTTCTGGAGGAATTCTGGTGTCGTGGGATCCCCAAGGACAAGCAACGGACCGCGAGCACACAGGCGCACCTGCAGCTAGCGGAACCGGAAGGGGCGGAGCCACCTAGACAGGCAGTTCCGTTCTCTGTGCGCGCTGATGGCGCCGCAGGCCGTGGCAGGAGGAAAAGCGGAGGGTTTGGCCCTAGAGCTTATGGCGGGCAAGGCAGAGAATGACAAATGCCAAAAGCTGCATCTTGGCCACTGCGAAGGGCCCTAAAAGTAGAACTCACTTGGAGGGGGAGAGAGCAAGGTCATATCCCACGGGCTGTGCCTACCTTCACCAAGGCTCGATGTCTACGAGGACCCATTCCCTGTCTCCGTCATAAGTGGGCCTGCCCTGCACCCTCCCGATTCCGAGGGCAGGAGCTGCCCTGATGGGCTGACCACAAGCGGCAAGGGTCGTCCCCACAATCATCAGGGCACTTAAAACCTCGTGTGCCCGGTGCCCTTCCTACCACATCAGGGTTTATCTCAGGCTGACTGTCGGGCAGGAAACCAGAGTAATCACAGCACAGAGCACAGGAATGGGGGGGAAGGGCACAGCCCAGTGACATGCGTCATCTTCCGGGGAGCTGCAGGTGAGGGGTGCCCTCCAAACCTCCCTCTGAAAATGCATCTAGGCACGTGTCCTAAGGAACAAGTGGACCTTTGTCAACGGGCCTGGCATCTGGGAGCGAGCTGGGAGCAGGCATTTCATTTTTGGCTGGAACACAGTAGACTTAAACTTGAGGGCAGCTGGGGGGGGAGGGGCAGACCCCTTTGTTTCTGTATAATGTGCTCTTTTAAAGTCGTGCTGTCCTTCCACTTTCCCTTCATTAGAAGCAGATAGCTTTACTGCTGTTTCCATAATATTGTTGCTAAACACAGAGGCATTTTATGAAAATAATCCTAATTATAAATCTTGTTCCCAATCACAACTCTGCTTATGCAAGTCTTATTATCACCCTTGTTGTTATTGTTACTTTGTCTAGAAGACTAAGGAGTTGAGTCACTTCTATAAAGAAGGCAAACCCTGAAATGGGAAATATTTCCACAGGGCCCGTGGGGGGACCCGGTATCTGTGGCACTAAGCTCAGGTCAGACTCAATTAGCCAGGCGAGCACCCCTAAGCCGAGAGCCTTGTTTTTCCAGCACTGAGAACACAAAGATGCCGGAGATGAGACGAGCATTCAGTTTGGGTGCAAGTCCCAGCTCTGTCCTCACATCCTGGGGGATTCTGGACAGCAAAAGTTCTCCAATCTTGACTAACCTCAGTTTCTTCTTTTGCAAAACAGGAAACTAGATGAGCCTTAAGTCTTACCATAAGCACATGGCAGTGGCCAAATTAAATTTAATTTAATTTAAACGTGAATGCCTATTAAAAACCTGCCACAGTAATCCTCAGAGTTGAGAGATAGGAAACTCATAAAAACCCACGGGAGCCACAGCCCTGCAGTTCCAGCCTCCTAAAACAGTGTGCAGTTGGGTCAAGGGTCCATAGATGGCAGCCTCCTGCTAACTAAAATCCAAGGACAAGATGCTTCTGTTGATCTACACTTTCTCAGCAAATGCAATAGGGCCAGAAAGGAAAAGGAAGCCGGCCAATTAGTCATTTATCTTCAGAAGTCAAATAAGTCTCTCCTAGACTAACATGGCCATTGGGAGTATTTAATCTCGAAAATAAAAAGGGCGTCTCCTAAAGTATTCACCGATCACATCTTCACCCGGGGAAACAGAGCCTGCAGGCAAGACTGCAATGTGCCCAACACTGTCACCTCAATGTCTCCTCTGGTGGCGAAGACTCCATGGAAGCAGGTGAGTGTTCTTCAGGGTCCTGCTCAAACAAATCTTCCCACCAACGCAGCCACCCCACCCCCAGCGTCCTTTGTGTTGGCGCTCAGGAGTGGAAGTTAAGGCCAAGGGAAGAAATGGGGTCTTTTCCTTTGTGATGCTGTACATTGTTCTTCAAATAATCCAGTTTGGTCTTTCGGGAACATTGTGCCGCCAGCTGAAATTTATGTTCAGAAGTGTGTACCCATTACCGAATTTGCCCTTGTTTACAATCATAAACCTTCTAATTAACACAAAGAGATACGGTGTTCACATCTTTGGACAAAAATTTATGAATGGTGAGTATTAGGCTAAGTTCATATGAAATACTTATTTTTTTTGAAGGTCAAAAATCAGCCATTTCATATGATTCCCCACACCTGCCAAGGTTGGTGCCAGGAGCTGGTGGGGCCCTGCCGCTCTAGGGGCTGGTCCACTGGGTTAAACAGTGAGGTGCATGGACAACTTGAATCAGGGTGGCAGGTGCTGTTAAGAGCAGGAAAAGGCTGCTAACTTAGGGAGGTGGGGAGTGACTTTGCAGGGGAAGTGACAGCCAGCTCGAGCCAGAAGTAAGGACAGGAAGTCTCCTGTGCAGGTGATGCAGGGGGCATTGTTTGAGGCGGAGGGGACAGCAGGCGTGGAGGAGCGAGCACAGTGGTCTCAGGGCCTGGAAGAAACCTAGTGCACGTGGATGAGCAGGAGCATAGTGCAAGAGGAGGATGGACAAGCAGGCGGTGAGTGGGGCATAAAGGGCCCTCGAAGCTGCGGCAGAGAGGATGTGCTCCGTCCTGAAAGCAGTGGGGAGCCACTCTGGGATCTGAGGCTGGCAAGCAGCAAGATCAGGCTGGTCAGTTAGGTGAAAAATTCACTTTGCCTTCAGTGAAGAGAATGGACTAGGTGCAGGCAGCATGGGGGCAAGGAGGCCAGCGGAGGTGAGCGGAGCTGATGGCTCATTCCAGCAAAGTGGCAGTTGAGCTAGATGAACAGACGGGATGGCGACTTCTTTTTTTGACATGGAATCTCACAATTTAGTAACTGATGGTTGTGAGAAAGAAGAGAGAATCTGTTTCCCTCCCGTGGGGAACACAGGGGAGAAGATTTAGGGAGGAGATGCTGCAGTCACTGTCAGGCACCTTGGGTTTGGGGGTCTGTGGGTCATCCAGGGGAGCCTGGGCAGGCAGCAGCTGCATCCTCAGATCTGGTGCTCAACCAGGAGGTGCAGGGGTCAGCACCAAGCTTGGGTTAGTTGGGGCTGTTGAGGGATAGTACACAGGACTTTGTCCCCCAAGCTTTGACAAGCACGAGAGTCGCAAGGGCCTCTATTAACACGAGAATTCATGGGCTCCATTTCATCCTCATGAATCAGGATCTCAGGGATAGTTGCTGAGAACCCGAGTCCTTAGGGATAGAGATGGTCAGGGACAAAACTTCTCTGATGGTGCTAGAGAGGAACATTGGAGGAACTGTCTTCTTAGGAAAATGAAGAAGGTAGAGGAGGAAGGAGAGGGGAAAGGGAGGGGGAAGAGGAGGGGAAGAAGAAGAAGAAGAGGAAGAAGAAGAGAAGTAACAACATTAGTGAGGGGTTAGTGGAAAAGACACTTTGTATATGATTGTCGGGACATATATTGAAGTTGTAACTCTAAAGACCTAAAATGACATTGAAAATCCCAGGGAAGAAAAAAACCTAGCCACTAGGTGGAGAAAGCCAGTGAAGGGTCATTTCTTCCTGCTGAAATGCCCTACGCACCAGTGTTCTTGCACTGAGTGAAACCTCCATCACCAAGAGCATTAATGACAGAAACCCAGGCTAGGCGGATTAAACATACACAAAACGCCCAGGAGAACCAAGCTGACCATAATAAGGGAGAAATACGTTTAACACATTAGTCTGGGTGTTCAAAAGAAACAGGAAAGTAGCCCTAATAAAACAGACTTCCTTATGTAGTCAAATGTGGAAACGTGCTCTGAGCCTCCAATGAACAGCACAAACCAACGAGATTATTAATCTCTCCCCCCCCCCCCACCACTGGCACTATGCTCTGTCTATCCCCCTGGGAGTTATGTTGTTTACGTCCAGGCCTTGCTTTCCCGGCACATAGGGGAGGGACGTCTCTGCCACACCCCCGCCAGCACCTTGCTATACAGCGTTATCTGTTGACTGGAGTTTTTATCATTCAGCAGAGCTCCCCAATCCTTGTGGCAATTCCAGAGTTTCTCTGATTATGTCGAAGCTGGATTTGGAATTTTCCCCTACAGTCTCTCAACATGGACATGATTTTAAAACACCAACCCAGAAACAATTTGAAGAAAAGAAAGAAGGCCCAATGAAAAGTGAAGAAGGTAAGGATAGAAGGTTCCTGAGGTGCAGAGCCCTGGTGCATGAAAAAGAATGGATTGAAAGGAAAAGATTCCTGAGCGGCCCACTTATTTGGGATTCACTGGCTCACCCACACTCGCACGGTGCTCTCCTGATAAGCTGCAAAATCTAAAACTCCTTATTAAATGTCAGATAAATCGGCTAGCCTGGGGCGAAGCCAATGAATGGGCCATGTGTGCTCCAGCCCAGTTCTCTGTAATTGATGGGCTCTGAATAAGCAGAACCAATCCAGGCTGATTGTGGATGAAATGACTACAGCCAGCAAAGTTCAAATAAGAAATATGTGAACTTTAAAGTACTTGAACACAAATCAAGACAGTGAGTTTTTATAAAAATCTTTACTAGCTCAAACCACTGAAGCTCAAAATGACCTTTATCCTTGGGTTGAGTAGCTGAGGGTGTAAGGAACATGCACACCATATATCAGGCTTGGAGTCACAGGGAGAGCTCAGTGGGAGAGAGAATTTACCAGATTCTCCAGTCTTGGCACCCTACCTCCTGTGTCTGTGTCTATGTCTGCGTGGACAAGGGAAGCACTCAGACAAGACCTTTCGGGGGCAGCCCAGACCCAGCAGTAGCTAAGTCCAGTAACCAGATGCTAGACAGTACCCATCAGCATAATCTCTTCTCTGCACAGCCCTTTGTCGGTATTGATCTCTCTTCAGTACCCGAGCCCTCCCCAACTCATCCCCAAGAGGAAGCATTCTTACGCCTCTTTCACATGGGAGGCAGTGGAAGTTCTGTAGGCCTTCAACCATGAAAGAACACAGCTAGGTTTTTGGATGCCTCTGTTGGACTCCTACCCCCTGCTCTTTCTACAAACACACCAAGATGTGCCCCCTCATGATAGATCAGATCAGTGCTAGATGGGATCTTCACATTCACCTTCCCAGATCTCGCAGCTACTTTGTGGAAGCACTGAATAAGCATACCCCTTAGGGTAACAATACCCTCTCTAACTTGCCTGGAAATTCTTTCTGTAGCCATTGTGTGTTCTGATTGATTTGTTTCTTCGTTCAGTCAACAAAGGTCTGCTCTGTATCAGGCAACATGTAGACACCCAAGTGTGGTTGAGATGGTCCTTCCCACAAAGAGTGTGTGATCTACAGGAGAGAAATGACCACGTTTTATTTTATCCCAAAGCACCAAGTAGAAGGATACATTCAAGGAATGTAGCTGAAGGGAAAGCCTGCCTTCTACCTATAGGAAGAGGACCATCAGGAGGACTTCATGGAGGCCAATCAGGAGGGGCTCTTGTAGGATCGTTGGGATTAGGGATTTGTAGATGGAATAGAATAAGAATGCTGATAAGAAGAATTGTCTTTGTCTTCTAACTGCCAGACATATATTGGCTAATCTGTGCCTCAAAACAGCTTTGCTGGGTTTCATTGTTACTTCCATTTCATAGATGCTAAAACCGAGGCATGGAAAGTTTTTTAAAAATGATGCAAAGATCCATGATGGTAGAAGTGAGACCCAAGCCCAGGCATTCTGGCTCTAGCACCCACAGTTTTTCCCCTGTGTGATACTGCTTCTGTATGAGGGCTGTGGATGCCAAGAAGAGGACCACTTGAGCAAGGACAGGGTGGTCTTGAAAGGATGGGGTGTGTATGGGGAAGACCTGGTCGTCTTGTTACACAGGAAAGTTATGGCACGAAGAGAGAATAAAGGTTCCAAAGGTGCAGTGGATGATGAATTGGAGGTGAACTGGAGACCACACATGCCTGCATGCAACCAGTACTCATTGAGCATCTCTTTGGTACTTTCCAGAATTATCTAGACATTTCCCTCTTACCCTTTGCTTATGGGTGGTTTCCTAAAGCCACTGGATATCAAAACCCAAACCATGAATCTCATAGTTGGATTCATAAACCAGCTAAGGTGAAGGCCACAGGAGGAGGGTTGATGGGTCAAGTACAGGATACCCAGTTAAATTTGAACTTCAGATGAACAGATAACTTTGTAGTCTAAGTGCGTCCTCAGTGTTACATGGAGCAGAGGTACGCTAAACGGTAATTCTTTGTTGATCTCAAATTCAGGTTTAACTTGGTGTCCAGTATTTTTACTTATTAAATCTGGCAACTTTAAACCTGACTGATCTTTTCACTAAAACTCTTCAGTTTACAGATGGCTCCAGAAAAGGCCCGGGGCCCGGGTTATCCACCAGGCAAGTTAGCGACTCTGTCAGAGGCCCAAGAACAAGTTCCAAGGACCTCATCCAAGACTCTTTCTGCTCAACCAG
The DNA here is from genome assembly GCA_004023965.1 of Spilogale gracilis. Lineage (NCBI taxonomy): Eukaryota > Metazoa > Chordata > Mammalia > Carnivora > Mephitidae > Spilogale > Spilogale gracilis. Next base: position 14,169 of record PITA01002162.1, on the reverse strand, counting down.
CCTGCCTTCCGGGGCCCCAGCTAGAGGGGCCAGGATACAGGGAAAGCTTGCCAGTGTGTGCTCAGATGCCTTCCAGTCCCAGGGTGCCAGGAAGGCTTTGTGTCTACGGGAGCACTGCTCTGGGGCAGGTCTTGGTGCGGTGGGAAAAGTCAGAATTTGGATCATGAAATTCCCCCCATGAGCCAGGGTTGCTCTGCCCTGGAGTCAAAGGCAAAAACCACAACAGGACGCACACTAGCCACCAGGATTCTCCCCGCCCCTGCTGTACCCCCCAGTGTACTTCCCACTGCGGGGGGTTCTGCTGACAGGTGCACTCTGGGCACCTTGGCTGCGTTTGGTGAAACACTTCAGGGAAAATCAAAAAGTCCTCTGGCCACAGCTTCGGGGAAATCCAATTTTCCCTTCAGAGCAGCATTTCAGGAGACCGTGGCCAACTTCAAGGTGCCTTTATGTGACTACATTCCATTAGGAAAGGAGCAGGAAGAAGCCTTGGCCTTTCAGGGTAACTCAATCAGACTCCGTGGCATTCACAGGGGGATCAGTTACCGTAAGCCTCTGGGGGCAGCAAGGAGATTAGGACGCGGATTACCTGCCACTTACTACGTGTCATCAAGGGAAGAGTGGCTTCGGCTACAAGCCCGGCTTAATCGGGTCCTGGCCGGCTTGGCTCAAAAGGACGGTTGACAGCATTTCTAAGCTTGTTTTAAACTGTTACATCAGTAGTGGGGACTCACCCCCAAAGAGTGACAGCAATGTCAACAGTGGCCACTGGAGGAATTTCTAGCAAGTGGTCCTTTGTGAAATGATGAGCAGTGGAGCGGGGAGGTGCTGGGCATTGTACAGAAGCTCGGGGGCCCACTTAAACACACCCTGAAAGCCAACATCTCTGGGCGCGTTGCGGCTTTACATGTCACTCCTCAGTCAGTGGGTGCGCGCGTCAAGAAAGGCGTCATCAGTTCTGACACCATCGCTGGGGACTGAAGAAGCCAGCATGAGCCCTGGCTCTGAATCTGGGCAGCCAGAGCAAGGGCAGGTTTTTGTTTCCAGGGACAGCCCTGCATGAGAGACAAAAGAAGCATCGTGGCTGAAAAGAGGGTTGTGTCTCGAGCCCTCTGGCTGTGTAGCCCAGCAGTTGGGAAACTGTGACATGAGGGACAAGCCCAGACCACCCACTACGTGTAGGGCTTTACTGGAACACAGGCACCCCCGCACTGTGCCTCTGCCTCCGGGACAGCAGGCTTCAGTGGCTAGTGACTACGACAGAAACTGCAGGGCCCATAAAGCTTAATGTATTTACTATCTGCCCTTCACAAGAAAAAAAATATGGCTGACCACTGGTCTACACCATTCCTTAGAGGAGACCTCACAGTCCTGCCTAACCTCAGGTCTGGCCTGAGGGGGACAGTGGATGGAGGGAATGTCTGGACACGTTATAAATTCTAAGATGTTGAAGGGGTCACTGTTAAAGCGGAAACCCCAGTAAGGGCCAGTCTTCCACGTGGAATCATCTCAACTAAGTTCTCTGCACAGTGACTTTCAAATGTACCCAAAGAGATAGAATACCCACTTTTGACAATTTTCATAAACTGGAGGGCTGATCAGAAATTAGAAAGGCTCAGAAATCTCAGGTGCTTTCCACCGCCCGTGGGAGTCAGGAGAGGCCAACTTCTGACCCCGGCATTGAAGTTGCCTGCAATGTGCAGCCAGATCCGCTCCATCCCTCCCTGCCATAATGTCGGTGTAGCGGTACGTTATTCTGTGCCTGCTTCGTGCCCGTCACCGAGCGAGAACCACAGTTCCCAGATAGTCATGCCGACATCTCTTAACCCTTTTGCACCCAAGTTCACCACTAGATGTTCCATGAACACAGCCTGTTCTCAGGCTTTACCCTCCATGAAAATGTCCTTCCTTCCCTCTGCACCTACTGGCCCCCAGCTGTGCTATAAAGCTCTTCTTTGGTGTATTGGGAATTCTTCTTGGATGCTTCCTGGCCAGTGGCTCTTCTCCCTGGCTAGGCCTCCAAAGCAATTCTTCGAAACACCTCTTGTGGGACTCCTCTCTAAAGTTGGTGTTATCTATGGCCAGAGAGCCCATGGTATTCACAAATTAGTGGTCTTCACTACTCTTGGGTGATATAATGTGCATGGGAGGAGCATGGAAAGCATGCAGACCGTGTGTTATGGAAAGCCTACCCACATGAGCCTGGCATCTCTTTCAAATCAGGTGTCTATAGGGAAAGCTGATGAGTGCTTAGACTACGACTACGTCCCTGTGACTTGGGTCATGCCTAGGAAAAGGGACATGGACCTTCGGTGTCCAGAGCTAGGAGGGAAAGCCCAACAAAGATGGAGGCTCTGCGACATCTCCAGGCCAAGGTGGAGCTCTGCCTCATGAGTGACCAGCCACAGGAGAGAAGGCCTCTTCCTGTCCTCACTGTCTACATGAGCAGGGGGAGCAGACCACTCCCCGCCAGCACCACCTTCTCCATCCCTCCATCACTTCATGAAGGGAGCAGAGCATGGGGTCGTTTTTTTGGCCAACAAACATTGACTGAGCATCAACAGATGTTGACTGAGCACCAACAGACGTTGACTGAGCACCAACAGACGTTGACTGAGCACCAGGTCTGTGCCAGGCACAGGGGATGCAGTAAGTGAGACCATCAAGGCTGCTGCATTCACAGTACCTATACTCTGACCTGGCCCAGCCCAGGAAGATGCATGATCTTGGAGATCCTGGAGGTGAGCAGGAGAGACAGAACTTTCACTCTTCACCCAGAGAGGCTCTAGTATGTGCTGCCCACTCTTGCCAAGGACTGTCTGGGCTCCAAGAGAAAGAAAGATAACTCAGCACCCCATCTGGGTGTCCCTCCCCTGCCCTACTTTGGAGACATCTTTGTTCTTGTGTTGGAGGTATTTTAGGGAGTGCCATTTTGAATCTGAAAGTGGGGAGGTCATTGGGAAAATAGTCGCCCCAGTGCTCTTGTGACACAGAAGAGGCAAGTGTAGGAGGCTCAGATCTTCTCACCCTTACTGGGCATCGGCCTGGCCCCAAGGTTCTGAAATCCTGGGGGTTGCTTCAGGGCTTGGGGGACAACTGAGGGGGTGGCCCAGTGGCCAGAGAGTTCAGACTAGCTCAGGTGCTGGGGCAGGTGCCCAGAAGGACTCTGTGTCATGGCCCAAAGATAGAAACAGGGCTCAGAGTTGAGAAGGGATTTGGCCAAATGGCTAGTGAGGGTACTGGGGCTCAAACCCAAGTCCCTGGCTCCCAGGCCAGTGCTCTGTGCATAAGTTGACTGGTTGGGTGGTAAGTGGATGGGCCTCTGTGCCGAGTGACCTAGAACAACAAAGGATGGACCCCACCCAGGCTCCCCTGCTGGCATCTGGTTGGGAGGGAGGCTCATGGTGAAGGGAACATTCAGTGGATTTGACCAAAACACTCCAAGGTTAGTGACACCACCAGCTGCCCGTGAGCCCTGCTAAGGCCAGAGTGGGCTCTGTTAGCCTCAGAATCCCCCACGCTTGACACAGCACCGGCTACACTGCAGGCTCTACAAGCTCTTGGTGGATGCGCCTCCAACTGTCTCCCTCCCCTTGTTCCCAAGGGGTCTTCTCTTGCCCTGGAACTAGATGCTCTTCCTCTCCTTCCTTTTGGGCTCCTACAAATGATAGGAAGACTGCTCTACCCTGGACTACAGAACATGGTTTCCTTGAGCCTTCTGGAAAAAAATCTTCAAAAATATGAATCTTTGTTAGACAGAGACCTGGTGACTTTACAGGTTGTTATGTGGCCGGAGCTACTGGCAGGGAGACGGCTTGCCCCAGCCCTTCCCCCTGCACCTGCCCAGTCTCCTGCTGATGGCAACTTTCAGGTGTGACCCACACTGGGGCACCAGCTGCTGGTGTACATGACACTCATGCGTGGATGGTGACATCCCAGGCAGGAGAAGATAGTACACTGTACACTGGGGGCCCTAGATCTTTCCTAAGGTACCTGTAAGCTGGTCAAAGCCCTTTCTCTCTCAATCCTACGACTCCTGCGGACCCAAGTCAGCCACCACACATCTGAGAGCAGATGCAGCCCCCAACCTTGAACCCTAGAGTTTGGCTTTCCCTGCGATTCAAACTGGACTTCACCTTTCACTGCCTCCCCTTCTGCCTGGCCAGAATTAAATCCCCGTGTAGACCAGTTCGTCCTAAGTGCGCTCTGAACTCCCCCATGACCTTTCCAGAGGCCAGGCCCTGCTGACTCTCCTGCTGAGCAGGACACCCTCTGAGTTCCCTTGTGAGTGAGTGACTGTGCAGGGTGGGGAGGGGAGCCTTCTCCCCAGAAAAAAGCAGCCCAGGGGGCTGGCTCCCACTTGCTACAGTGAACCCACCGTGGGAGCGGCTGCTGGTCGCAGGCCTGAAGCCACCAGACTCTCCAAGCCTCGTCCACCAAGCCAGAGCCACCACCCAGAGCTGCGCTCTCTCTCCTCCGCCTCTCAGGCTAGCAGGGACCTGGCGCTGCCTCCGTGGTGCCGGGAAGCCGAGAGCGATCTGTCTGCCAAGCACTGTTTCTATTGTTTCTTTCTACCCCACTGGTACCTGTGCCAACATCTGCCCTTAACTGGAGCCGCCATGGCCTCCCCCACCCCCCGGAGAACCTGCCCCCTTCTCCCGAGGCCGCTCTCCACCCCCTCACCCCTTCCTCTTGCCTCTCTCTCAATTTCTTCTTTTTTTCTGCCTTGCATAGGTCATTGTGAGCCGGTGAGGGGAAGCCCTGGAGTATTCGATTCCAAGCGCTCCCCAGCAGTTCTCAGAAGGGCACAAAGAACCGCCGTGAATGTCACATTGAGCCCACACAGCTGCACCTGCCGGCCGCCCCGGTTCACCCGGGGGTCACCGCGCGCTCGCAGATTCTCCGATGGCAAGGAGAGCTACTATGTTTTCCGTTCACAGTGAGATTAAATCTACAACGTTTGACCTGTCTAATTTATTTTGTGGCTGACGGAGCAAGGAAAGCCCGGAGTAAGACCTGGATGCATTTCTTCCCCTTAAACAAAACACCGAGGAATTTGTAGGAAGCCGTCGGCAGCTCGACATTTCATTCCAGGCCTGGATGTGCAAACGGGTGTGTAATGAGCAGGGGATTCCGTAGCCCGGGCATGCCGAGCCGGCCCGTCATTGTTCTTCCTCTGAGCTACAGGCTCCGGCTAATCAGCCTCCGTAACGGGAGGCCCTGGCGAGGCTGGGGCTCAGACCCCGACCAAGGTCAGACCCTTATCTGAAGTTGGCCCAGAGCTGGCCACGCCCTTCGGGGCCCTTGTGCCTCCTGCTGCTCTGGTCCACCTTGTCTGTCCCCAGAAGCCAGGCCAGCTCCTCCCGCCCCTCTGCCCTCCTCTAGCAGTAGAAAACACGCCCGTGGGGTTTCCACGGAGAAATCCGAATGTACTTCTCTCCCTGCCAGTGAACACCTCCACCAGGCTCCATCCTGGCTCTCCAGTGGCGGGGAGCTCACTGTGATTTCTAGAACGGCTTTGTGCGCAATAGAACAGGGCTTCTGTCTTTTCCTTTTTCATGAATCAGAGGTGGGACCCCCATACACCCAAGAGACCTAGGCCAAGCGGCTCGGCCTGGACCATGGGTAGAGCCTAGGACTTGGCCCATCTGTCCAGGCCTCAGTTCTCAGGGTTGGGGCTAGAGGCTGGACCTCGATTAGAGACCCCCAGATAGCAGAGACAGCCTGGAGAGCAATGGGGGCACCGCAGGCTGGTAAGCACTTGTCTAACAGGAAGGTCGGAGGGAAAGGTCCAGAGCTGCCCTGAGCCCAGGTCTTCAGGGCAGGAGGGCTCTGAGGGCTGGAGGCCTGTGCGTGCTCAGAGTACTATGGGATTTCTCTGCGTGTGGTGAGGGACGAGGAGGGACAGGTGACCAAGGTGATGGTGACAGCAGCTAATCTCTGGTGAGAATTCACCCCCCAGAGACTCTGCAAAGCACTTCATGTTGTTCTGTTAGATCCACAGAATGACAGGGTAAGGTGGATGCTGCCTTCTCTTCTCTTTGGCAGATGATATCACTAAGGCTCAGAGAGGGAAGGAATTTGCCTAAGATCACACAGCTAGGAGAATGGGGCAGGAGCTGCATCTGTGCCTTCTGATTCTTAGCTTCCAGCCTGCATGGCCAATAGAAACTCACAGACGTGGACACAGAGCTGGTCACGAGGCTCTGGGGTCCTTTGGTTGGGGTGCTATCAGGCCTCCCCGAGCAGTTCGGGATAGGAGACCTCTCAGGCCCAGAGCCCCAGGGCAGCTAAATCAAATCCTTGGCCTGCTCAGTGTTCCAAGCCTGGCAAGGAGGTGCCCCCAGAACAGTAAAGGAGTCTGAACCAGACACCCAGACCCGTAGCTCTGCCAAGATGCATGTGCCCCTTGGGACCGGGATGTGAATTTCAGCTCAGGCTGGGGCAGACCTAGTTATTAATTATAACACATTAATTATAACATTCGGGGAATGTTCGAAATGGAGGACCATAGACCTCTCCCAAGGCCACATCTTGTCTCATATTTCTCACTCGAAGCCGTGGCGAAAGCACAGTATTAAGGGCAGATCAGCCCTCCCGCTGGCTAGAACTGGGGTGGGTGGGAGAAGCAGGCCATTACTAGTCTGACTAAAATGCTGACCTTTGAACATGAGAAGCTAGAAAGATGTATAGAGGTACGGAGCAAAGAGCCCAGGGAAATGTGCATCCTGATAAAAGGTGATGACCAAAGAAGAATCCAAACCTTGCAAGAATTATAGACACAGACAGGGAAAGGGAGTGGGCTTGTGCCTTGTACAGAAAGACAAAGCCGGTATTTTCAATAATTAGCGATAAGTGAGGAACTAGGAAGGGGTACCACCGGCCAGCCACTCTCTTTGGCCAGTCTTTTTTTTTTTTTTTTTTTACTTTAAATTTAGTTTATTTTTTCAGTGTTCCAAGATTCATTGCCCATGTCCCACACCCAGTGCTCCATACAAGAGGTTTGGCCAGTCTTTGAGTTGCTTTCACCCGTGTGGCTGCTATACACTCTGTCTGGGCCATCAGGAGGGCCAGTGGACATGATGGTGGTGTTTTCAAAGAGGGGTGTCTACCTCATCTCGCTCCCCAGGGACAGGTAAGAATAAATTCAGCAGAAAAATCTCCAGTGAGTTCCTTCTGGGGTGTGGGTATGACATTAATGACAATAGCTGGGGCACCTGGATGGCTCGGTCAGTTGGGCATCTGCCTTCGGCTCGGGTCATGATCCTGGAGTCCCAAGATTGAGCCCCACATCAGGCTCCCTGCTCGATGTGGGATCTGCTTCTCCCCCAGTTAGGGTTCTCTCTTAAATAAATAAATAAAAATCTATTTAAAAAAATGACAACATTGTGTGGTCATGAATTATGCGCCATACAAAGTTCTAAGACATATTACCGGATTAAATTCGTTGAGTCCTCACTGCAATGGGAGATAGCATAGTTACCATCACCATCTGACAGAAGAAGATCCTTCTTCTTGGGTTTGATTTGATTCAGCTGCCCTGGGGCTCTGGGCCTGAGAGGCCTCCTATCCCGAACTGCTCGGGGAGGCCTGATAGCACCCCAACCAAAGGACCCCAGAGCCTCGTGACCAGCTCTATGCCCATGTCTGTGAGTTTCTATTGGCCATGCAGGCTGGAAGCTAAGAATCGGAGGGCACAGATGCAACTCTTGCCCCATTCTCCTAGCTGTGCGAGCTCAGGCAAATCCCTTCCCTCTCTGAGCCTTAGGATGTCCTGTTACCTACCCAATGTCCCTTCACTAGGAAGCGCTAGCACCCAGGTGGTCAAACTCTAGAGTCTACCTCTGAGCCTTCTGCCACATTACCTGGATTTTAGGAAGTTCAAGAACCACCTGATGTATATCCCCAAACAATCTGAAAACCCACCTGCTCACACAAATGTTCACAGCAGCGTTATTCATAGTAGCCAAAGAGTGGGAACAGCCCAGATGTCCATCAACTTCCAGATGGGTGAACAAAATGGCAGCCGCCACACGACAGAATATTGTTCACCCAGGGAAAAGAGCAGAGCGCTAACACACACACAGTGTGGATGGACCTTGAAAACATGACGCCAAGGGGAAGAAGACGGTCACGGAAGACCACATACTGAATGATGCCGTTTCCGTGAAAGGTCCAGCATAGGCAAATCCGCGGAGACAGAGGTAAGTTAGTAGTTGCCAGGAGCTGGGCAAAGGCGATGATTGGGAGTAACAGATGGTAGGTATTGGTGTGTGCAGGGTCATAGAAATGTTCTGGAATCAGTGGTGATGGTTGCCCAGCACTGTGAACATTCTGAAGGAAAAAAGAGCCACTGGATCGTATACTTTAATGCAATGAATTTGGTGCTCTGTTAATTGTGTTTCAATCTTTTAAATGGCCACAAGTGTCCCACCTGCCTGATACATCAGTGGTGACACTCTTGGCTTTGTCCTTGTTGGTCCCTGGTTCTAAGCATCACACACAACCACAGCATCTAGTGGAAGAAGACAGGAGTTACTCAGAGAACAAGGAAACCTGCCCAGCAGCCCCCAGCATCAGTCCTTGTGTCTCTCCGTGGTCAGCACAGAGCCCCCTACCCTCCACTAAACTCGTCACTGGCAGGGGGACAGGGGGCTTCTGGGTCTGTTCAGACCAATCAGGATTTGGCCCTCCAGTTTTGCCAAGGAAGGGTGGGCACCTGAATAAAAAGGGCTCCACCAGGAAAAGGGGAAACAGTGGCCATGTGCCGGCCCTCAACAGCGCTGGGCACGCCGGGCCGTTTTAACACCCAGATTCCCAGGGCTGCCTCGGAGTTCCTGATCGGAGAGGTCTGCTGTGGGGCTCAGAACCCTGCATTTGACATAGCCCATCAGATGTCTCTGATGAGGACATCATCAGACCACACCCTGAGCAACAGTGTGTGGTGTTCTCGGGTTTCCTTACCCCAGACCCTCCAGGAATCTCCACTTCTCCTTCCATGCCCCTATACTCCAAAAACACTCCAAAAGAAGGAGGGAAGAAGGGAGGGAGGGAAGAAGGAAGGAAGAAAGGAAGGAAGGGAGGGAGGGAGGGAGGGAGGGAGGGAGGAAGGAAGGAAGGAAGGAAGGAAAAAAGGAAGGAAAGGAGAGAGAGAGAGTTAAGGAAGGAGGACAGGGAGGGAGGGAGGGAGGGAAGGATGGGGAAGAAAAGAAAGGAAGATAAGAAGGAGACCAACATTTCCTCAGCTTCTATCCTGTGCTTTCACACACACTGCGAAATGTCGCTGCAAGGCACCTATTACTCTACCCATTACAGAGATGTGGACACTGAGGCTAAGAATATTAGCAGTTTACCCAAGGCCATGTGCAAGGTAGAAGACCGGGCATTCAGACCCGGGTCCCAGGTCCACTTCTAGAGCTGCTGCCACCACACCTTCCTCAGCAAACTGACCAGAGGATTGAAGACGGCCAGGCTCCAACACGGAACCGAATCACTACACGTCCAGCTTGGTTAGAAAGTGACTGCCTCTTAGCAGAGAGTTCAGGACTCCTACCTAGAATAGTCTTTCATTTTTTTGCATCAGAAAGAAAAAAAAAAAAGAAAGAAAAGAAAATCGCTTGTTCTCCTAGTATTAAAATCGTACACAACACCCTTTGACCTTTTCTGCTTTAATAGTGCATTTTCTCTGCACTTGGCTTTGATGTCACTAAAAAGATGAACCGAATGCAGCCACTCAGCACGCATTTGTGCTAAAAGGACAAGCACTTAGAATGCACCACTTCCATCTGTCTAAAACTACGCGCCTCTACAGTTCATGTTCTCCAGACCTGGGAATGGGCAGGATCATGGGAAACTTCCCGTCTCGGGCATGAAAATGGGTCAGAAAACACTTCCCAGGCTGACATGCTGACACAGAGCTGCAACCTGGGAAGGCTTTCACCTGGAGCCTGCTCATTTGTCTTCTCAACAGAAGCACTTATTTCTTCCCTCCAGCTGTCCATGTCTCTCTTTTCTATGGATCAAAAACCTCTTGAGACTATGGTTTCAAGAGAAATAGAAATCTGAATTTTAATGCAAATGTCAACTCTGCAGAACAACTCCCCTTGAGTTTCCACAGACTTCTCCTAAGAGAAGAATTCCGAAATGCCCTTCCTTCCCCATTCCAATGTGGGACTCTTGGAACTTCTTTCTGGCCACAAGGAAGGCGCATTTCAAGGCTTTGGGGTTGGTGAATTCAAGCATCTTGGCATTCCCCCAAGAAAGCCATCGTTCTGGGCTTAGATCCCGGAAGGCAGAACAGGGCTGGGATATGTCAAGTTGTGGGCATCAAGGTCAAAGGCTTCTTTGGGCAAGTTTCTCGAAGCTGGCTGGCAAGCACACTGTGAACATCACCTGTGGGCACAGGGATGGCTCACGAATCTGCAGGTTGGACGGAGAGAAAACGGCTTTGTGGAAATTCATAGGAACCCTGGTGAACAAAGGGGGTTTTCATGGAAGGAGAAGGCAGGGACGAGGTAAGTCAAGTTAAGAGCTTGTGGGTGCAGGATTCTGAAGTAAGGCAGTCGGTGCCCATGCAGACCCAGCTGGAAGCCTGTAAGTTAGGTAGGATTCATTAGGCTTAAAGAGTTCAGCATTTCTGGAGTGTCACCCAAGCATCGGGAAAACCCAGATGCAAAGGACCCTCACATTCCAGCCCCCAAGGCAAGACTGCTCTAGGCTGATAGGGCATGGTCATAACGTGGCAGCATATGGGATATGTGAGGACCCCCTAAGGCGGGCAAGGTCCCATGAGTCGGTGACGTAAGGAATTGGTGTAGCAAGGCATCAGCATGGGGTTATACCAGACAGATGTCCAGACAGGCGGCCAGCCTTCTGCCTGTGGGCCAGGCACCACTCTCAACACTAAACTGGCAACCTCTCTCATTTAACCTGGCTCACAACAAGCCCAGAGCGCGGTTCTACTATTGTCATGCCCGTTTTACAGACGAGGAAACTAAAACCCCGAGGAGACAAGTAACCGACTCCCATTCACATGGCTCAAAAATGGCAGAACCACCGAAGCTCAAAGAACCCCACTCTGGTGCTATGCACCTCTTACAAAGAACTGAATTGATTCTTCCTAGAATGAATGGGAGCCAATGATCCCTTTCCTGTATCGATCTCAAGCCTCTTCATCAGGGGCATGACCTCCACACTGACCCCTCCCTGAGGACCAGAGGAAGCAGGCACTAATTCAAGAGGTAACTTTCAGGCCGCTGTTTCTGCCATCTTATGCCATCACTTGGCAGAGTAGAAGGCGAGTGTTCCAATTTCTATGTTTGCATCTCATGTTGGGAAGCATCCTATTAAAACTCAGACTAAAACAATGCAATTTGAGGAAGCCTGGGGCTGAGTTCTTCACCTTATACACATCCAAGCCATGCCCCAGATGGCCCTGCTCACTTTGCATCCCACCGTTAAACTGTCAGGGCAGGAAATAAGAGAAGTCCCACCCAGCGCAGTGTTTGACAATTAGCAATTATATCTCAGCCTCTTTGGTAGCCTTCCCACTGCTCTGTAATTGTGAGATTAAAAAGCTGTAATTTACAGGGTTGGCTATAAGTGTGTGGATATCTTGCCATAACAAAGTAATTACCCAAGTCATTATGCTCATAAAGGAATCTGCAACTGTAGGTAAATAATGATTATGTAGCTGACAAATGTTGTGCTATTGGCTCTTAAGATGAATATTAAGATTTATCTTTTCATATGTCCATATATAATATATCTTCCATGCCTCTGAGGAAGGGTCACTTTAAGCAAATAGAACACGTAAGAGATTTTTGCATGGCACTTCAAAGTCTGGAAAGTACTTTTAAGATGGCTTTTCCTAACTGGTCCACACAATTGTGACATAAAGAAGGCAAATTAGGTCATGTGATTTCCATGTTTTATGAGGAAGATTGAGTCTCAGGGAAACTAAGGGACTCGACCTACCAGATGTGAAATTCCTTTTCTCAGGAATCCTTAAGAAGATGAATGACTCCTTCCCAGGACCACTTGCCATTCCTCTCCCAAAAAGTCCCAGACTGAGCCAAAGGACTTTGCAGTCTCTGTAGAATGCTCAGGTCCATTCGATGAAATAGAATAATTCAGGCTATAATGACATCCCGCCTCCCCCAAAATCAAAAGGCACTATATACTTCAACTATATTTTATTGCCTTGTTCAGTAAAGTTGGCCAAAGGTCGTAATTCTTTCCTTGTGTCTATACAAAGCCAGATGGCCATTTGAAAAATGTGAAGTTAAAAATGTTCAAATGATTCTGTAACTACCACTCAAATTTTATTACTTGCCTCAGTGTGACCAACATTATAATAAATACAGCCCAACCGCTTTGTAGAGACAAAGTCAGGAGCCATGGCAAGCCCAGGAGAGAGTAGGAAGTATCCGGAGCATCTGGCCCCCAAGACTGGATTTCAGATCCAAGCTGCTCCAAAATGTCTTCAGAGACATGGGGTGGAGACAGGATGGGCCACCGAGAACCTGACCACTCTCGAATTCTTCCTTTCCTTCGTTCAACAACTGTATATTGAAGGTCTATGAAGCCCCAGTCATGGCCATGGAGCCCCAGTGTGAACAAGACAGGGGGCTCTTGTCCTCACAAAGCCGGCACCCAGCTCAGAGGGAGAAAGGAAAGGTGTGAAGAGGACAGGGGAGTGTTCCATTTTAACAGAGGGTTAAAATGTTGTTCAAGCTCCAAAGCTGTTTTAAGTCCTTTTTTGAATTGTGAATATTCCTATTCAAGGATTTAAGAAAGTATTCCAAGTTTCATACTTGCTTCATTAAAAACAAAATAATCTAACAAAATTGTCACTTGAGTCAACCTATAGAGAAGGACTGTCATTCTATGTACATTTCTACATATATTCATTTATTTACAGTAGGTACACTCGTGAAGGGGATCCATGGCCCAGGACGACACTTCCTAAACTCGCCCTTCCCTTCAAATCATTTTTCCTCACACACCGCAGCTCCCGTCTACCCTCTCTTCCAGAAACCTCGGAAAAAAACCTCCAGTAACCACTATAAGGGTCCTCCCATCAAGACGGCGCCCGGCCCCAGCTACAGCCTGTTTTCTTCTGCCCCTCCTTCTCCTGAGTCTGTCACAGAAGCCCAGGAAACCTTCCTGGTAATGGAAAGACATTCCCAGAAGGATCAGAGGGACAAGGAAATAAAAGTAGGCAATACCAGAATGTCTCCACATTCATAAATCATGCCCTTCACGTGGATATTTACAACCAAGCTCTCGCTACACGATCGTTTCAGTAATCACCAAAGTGGACTGCTGATGAAGATTCCAGGATTTCTACCCCTGGAGATAATGAGGAAGACAAACGCCGGATTCACACTGGGGCTGACTGGAGCCATCAAAATATTTGTTTAACATCTGCTTTGGCAGAATTGATACACCCAACCACAATCGGTGCCATTGTTCTTGGAGCTAATCTCATAGATTTACCCCTTTCTTTATTTTTAATTGAATTGCCCTACAGGTAAGTACACGGAGCCCTTTCCAGTGCAGACACCCTGAGCGTGGGTGTCATCCTTGCCCTGGATTCTTTGTGTGTCAAACGAAAGCCACTTCAGACCCCTGAGTCCAAAGTAGTTTAATTAACAGAAATCAAAGGAGCCTTTGTTGCCATCCCAAATCTTCCTCTCTTCTCCAGATGGGGACAGATTCACTGACAATTTAGTTCCATTTCTGAGAATGGTTTCTCAGGTTTCCCTTGTCGGTGACTAGAAAGGGCCAGGTGCCATCAAGGACTCCTGTTCCTGGGGCTCTGCCAAAGACCAAATCAAAGGGGACAGAAAGGCCTCAAATCAGTGCTCCAGGACCCCTCAGGGGCTTGGAGTCCTTAGGTCGGGTACCAAGATGGTGGGGGGTGGAGAGAAGTGCTGGCGAGTAGGGGTGATAGGTGACATCACAGGGCTCTGCTCAGAGCAGAAACACATGAGGAGGGGGCTCCGGGGCGTGGGTAGATTCTCGTGGTTAAAAACTCCTGAAACTGCCCACCTGAGACCTCATCCCACAGGGCATAAAGGCCCCGTGTTCAAGCTGACCGAGTCACTGCTTACTGTAATGAGTGATCAGTGCCTTGACTACCTTTCAGAGATACCAAGAAAGGAA